>JANHFO010004460.1:66323-76967 GCA_032468095.1 Pareas carinatus
AAAACAAAAAAGGAGGGAAAGAACAAATCTTCAAAACAGCTCATTCTTGTAAGAACTGCCTGCTGTTTGGGATGGTATTTTGCCATCAGACAATTATCTAGGCTGCGACTTTCCCTCCTGTATCTCAAAGCTCTTTTCACAGTTTTTCACATATCCGGGGACTAATGGAGGCTACATATATAAATTAAAAACAGGAAAGTCTTCTGATCAAATGAATTGCATGAACTGCTTATAATTATCCAGTCAACTTGAATGAATAGGACTTAAGTTTGCTCAGAGAGAAAGTTAATACA
Source organism: Pareas carinatus (assembly GCA_032468095.1). NCBI lineage: Eukaryota > Metazoa > Chordata > Lepidosauria > Squamata > Pareidae > Pareas > Pareas carinatus. Next base: position 66,617 of record JANHFO010004460.1, read on the forward strand.
TTTATTACTTAGTTATATTATGGTAATTAATTATATGTTTTATGTTCAAGCAGGTGATAAAATAATGCTGTACAATTTGTCTCTTTCCATTTATATAGAACAAACAAAAGACTTAAAGTCTTTTTATGAAATTAGCCTGAAATTAGAGAAAGAGAGGGAGGAAAATAGCAGGGAAGGATAGAGAAAGGTCTTCTAAGAATCCCTGCGCAATAGTGACAATTATTTTTGACTGAATTATTAATATAAACTGGTTATTTGAGTGGAGTTTGCTTCACTAAGTTTATTGGAACCAGTCCTTTTCTCTGTAGTGTTCTATAGTTTGCATTAAGTTGCTTTGTACATATAAAAATATAATCTAAGGAAATTCTCTTTGGTTTCATTTCCCAAGGACAAAGCACCATAATGGAGAGAACATAATAGATACTGATAGAGGTATCTATACAGATAATCCAGAGGAAGAATGTAATCAAGACGCAGGATTAGATGGGGTCTGCAGATAGTCAGAATTGGTTCCTGCTTCTTCTCTTCCTTTTATTTAGTAGACTGCCAGCAGGATGTCATATTTACTGACAGTTTTCATAATTCAGAAGCTATTTTATTTGCAACTTGAAACAACCTAACAGAAGCTAAAATATGCAGTTATCACTGACATTGTTATATCATCAGGAGGTTTAGCAGCACTTCTGCAGCCCATGCATAATCTATGGCCAAGGGGAATAATTTTGCAGTGCTCCCTGCTTTCAATTCCTGTGCCTGTATTCAGTATCAGCAATCAAGACTTTACTACATCTGTAACTAGTCATGTATGATCATCAGTACTGAGATTTCCATGATATTTTTAGAGCATCCAAAGTCATAAAAACCCTAATCTTCTGTCACTAGCTGATTTAATATTCTGTCACAAAGTAGAGCTTCTGTAGTGCATTTTCAGAACGATGTCATGGCATTTATAGCACTCGGAAGGATTTTTTTTCAAATCAGCGACCATGAAGATGTGCTCCACATAAGGGCACTGATTGACTTTAGTTTTTAAAATATAAGCTATCTTCCATCATTGCTACCTGGTTCTCTTATACCCTCCTCTCCCAATGCACACCACCTTTAGAAGTTCATTAGAACATACATACAGGTAATATTTATTTATACTGGTGCTATTTCAGTTTATCTTATCTTGTTCAACAAAACTGTGGGTGTGTTTCAGAGTAACTGTGTGTTAGAACTGTAATTTTTGGTGATCACACAACCTTCTGTGTTTGTAGTATCCAATCTGTTCTCTAATTGCTGTTTTAATTGATCAGGTGTAGTATTTTATTGGGCAAATCATGAATATGATAAATGTATAAAAAACCTTAAAGGCAGAATATTATTACAGAAAGCTGATGGAAGATTTCACTGTTCATTGTTCCTTTGTAGTATTCTGTTCAGAATAACCCATTCATTCATTTTATTTATGGATAAAGGTGTTTTTACACAAAGCTGTAACTAAGAAAAAAAATGTGTCATTGGTATCAACATATGGAGCCACTGTTCAAGCTATATTTAACTTTGTTATAAAGTTACAATAGATTATTTGCACTTTGGTATGCACCTATTCCTATAAGACCTCAAAAATATTTCATGGTACACATGTCTCATCAACTTGAAAGTACTTGGGCTTTACTTGTGAGCAACCACCAAGTATAAGAAGTCCTTGACTTACAACCACAACTGAGTCCAAAATTTCTGTTGTTAAGTTAGACATTTGTTACGTGACTTTTGCCCCATTTTACAACCTTTTGTAAGTAGCCCGGTTGTTAAGTGAATCTGGCTTCCCCATTGACTTTGCTTGTCAGAAAGTTGCAAAAGGGGATCACATGAACTTGGGACACTGCAACTGTCATAAGAATGAAGCAGTTGCCAAGTGTCTGATTTTTGATCACATGATCACGGGAACGCTACAAAGGTTGTAACTGAAAAATGGTTAAAAGTCATTTTTTTAGTGTTGTAATTTTGAATGGTCACTAAATGAAAATGTTGTAAGTTGAGGACTCCCTGTAATGTACCAAATGTCTCTTTGATTTTATAGATCTAAACTTATCTTTATTATTGCTCATTGCTGTTTAAAATGGGATTATTTCAAATGAAAATTTAGCTTTTGCCTTCTTTTTTTCTTCTTCATCTTTTTATTTGCATACCAGAAATGACGCAGTGGCTCAGCGGATAAAGACACTGAGCTTGTCAATTGGGAGGTCAGCAGTTTGGCAGTTTGAATCCCTAGCGCTGTGTAATGAAGTGAGCTCCCATTGCTTGGCCCAGTTTCTGTCAACCTAGCAGTTCAAGTGCATGTAAAAATGCAAGTAGAAAAATAGGGACCATTTCAGTGGGAAGGTAACAGTGCTCCGTGAGCTTTTGGTGTCTAGTTATGCCAGTCACATGACCATGGAGATATTTTCAGATAGCGTTGGTTCTTCGATTTTGAAACGTAGATGAGCACTGCCCGTAGAGTTGGCTACGACTAGCACACATGTGTGGGGGGAACCTTTACCTTGCTTTCCAGATTAAATTTGCCCCAGTTACCTTTTAGGTGTGCTTATATTAATGGGATTATTTTTCATTACTGTTGTTACGCAGTAGACTAATTTATAATTGTCTGCAAACACAGTTGATGTTCTGCTTAGCTGGTATTTCAATTAATTAGTAAAGATGTTAGATGCAATTGAGCCTAACCTGAACCTCTGCACTACCACAATTCATTTCTTTCAAATGGATAGGTTCAGCATACAATAGAAGAAAAGGGAACTTCAGGTAGTATCCTGAATATTCTGAAACAATTATGTACCCATAAGAAGTGTGGTCAATGCTATTTCACTCAAAAAAAATTCTTAAGTGCTACTGGTCACATTCCGCACATTAAAAGTCATAATCATTGTCATATTAAAGTGTAATAGAATTTTAGAGGACTATATTTTCATTTTCCTATAGGCTGAAACCACCTGGTAGTATATAAGATTATTTCTACCATGCAAATCATATAGTCGCCCCTAGCATTAATATTCACAGGTGTCACAGACTACATTTTTCACTCCTCCAAAACAGCCCCCTTGTTAATTAGCAAATACAGGCAATGTATTTATTCTTTAACAGCCCACAGGTACACAGTAACTAGTTTTCTATATGCCAGGGACCAAATGTCACATGCTTGACAGAACACAATCAGTTTTATGAATTTTCCCAATTACATTATGGAAAAACTCTATATCATTTCTCTTCTGGATCATGTTATTCATATGCAAGATACATCAAGAACCCTATGGGTCTAACATGCCCATTAGGAGAAATTATTGTGTTTGGGGAGATTTTTGTTTAGAGAAATGGATAGAGAAGCTTTATTAAATTTCTCTCTGAATAGGACTATAGGATAATGTAACTAAGATAAGTAATGGAGTGAGAACAGAATGAGATATTTTAGACACAGATCAGAGTTAAGCTTCAGAATATAATCCAGAAACTAGATCTTGAGTTTTGCAGGCTGATTCTCAAAGGATTTCCTAAATGGAATTGTAACTTACTTTAAACAAGCCTGCTACAAAATTTTCCTCCAGTGTGTGTGTGTTTATGTGTGTGGTACCCAGGTTATCACACCCTGGGTACCCAGTAAAATGCACACACATGTGCACACAGACACACACACAGAGGGAGGGAGGAAGATTAAATGTCTAGATGTGATGGAGCTTATATATTTCAAAAACAAATGAACACAGACATAGGAATAACCTTAAGCAACCCAGCATTTTGGAAACGATACCATAAATCTCTCATGTCTGCAACTTGGTAGCTTGCTCAGAACTAAAACATTGAACACAACAGATGAAACAGACTTTTAAATAATGCAGTATAGTTCAAAAGCACAGTAGAAACCCCCTCTCTTGGCAAAATGCTTGCAGACCAGTTGACTCTTCAAAGTTTCTTGTAGCAGCTTTTCCCTTGCCCTTTTTCTAGTTGCTTGATCTCTTCTTTATGTTTCAGAATTCTTTACAGCCTTTATGATTTTCTAGACACAATCATCCCTGCAGCTGATTCACTGGGAAATGTCCTCGTATATCAAACCATCATTCCCTCTTTCTCCTTGTCGGCTGAGATACCAACTGACCCTTCTGATTTTTGTCCCCTTATTGGTGAGGAATCTCAACTGGGCTAAGTCCTGTTTATTTACAAATGGTCTTTCTGCTACTCCTGACATTTGTAAACTCTCAAAATTTTATCCTTAGGCTCTCTTTCTATGTCAACCTTTTCCTTTGTTTTTTTATCCATTTTTTAAAAAATCTAACCATTGTTTTTCAGGTTAGATTTCATCTGCTGTTCTCTTTTGCAACCCCCTGCCCCAGTTCATTTGCATCCATAAATCAGATAAAAGGTAATATATTGTTTGCCCAAGATTATATTTTTGTACCATTTCCGATAAGCTTCCTTTAGTCTGTGTGTCACAATTCTTAACACTCCTTTTTCACCACCAAGGATTTTAATAAATGGGTTATTCCTATTGCCAAAAAATCATATAACTATCTAAGTATAGAGGTTGTGAGGGGTCACAATGATACTTTGTGCTGCTGAGAAGTAAAAGTATAACAATTTAGTTAAATAATCATAGCCTTAACCTTTATTATTCCAAATGAAAGCATGCCGTTTTGACAACTACCTATTATTGGAGCTGTGATTTTTTTCCCCAGCCATAACATTTATGAAATCTGGATCATCAGAAGACTAACCAAAGAAATATTGATAAATTGAATTATGGTGTTGGGAAAATGGTTGAGAATGCCTTGTGCTTCAAGAAAAATATATTGTGCTAAATTAAATGAAGTAAAACCAATCCACTCTCTGGACGTGCTTATCATTAAGCTTAAATGTTGTAGACACAAAATGTGAAAACAAGAATCACTGAAGACCCTGATGCTTGGAAAAATCGAAGGCCATCAAAACAGTCTGATAGAAGACAAGATTGCTAGGTGCAATCATGAAACAACAATATGCATACAAATGAATGTGTATATGTGTATGTGCAACTTCAACTTGCTATCTAGTATTGCCTGCAATAGGCTAAATATTTCCCAAATTTGCTTTCCGGTATAATGCAAGTTGGATTGTTTCCATTTTATAAGATTTACAATGATTCCATTAATGCAAGTAGTAAAAAATCCACTTTTCCTCACTAATAAAAAACAAGGTAAGCTGAAAAATATGTGCATTGGCAGAATGCTATAATCTACAAATCTAGAATCTTTGTTCCTGAGCAAATTTGTACTCTATTGTTGGGAAGTGAAAATTCATCAATCTACTTGGGTATTCATACTCTTAACTTTTCCTTTTCCTTTTGTTCCTTTCCAAAAAGGTTAAAACAAACACAAGGCTAGATGGGTGGAAAATAAATAAACATGGGGTACATGTTCTTTATTCCATAGTTGTTCTCAGTGCATTTTGAGGGCAGAAATCTTCAATAGGACATAAGGATAAATCCATACTGAAACTGTATTCAGAATGTTGAGGTCCAATGCTCTAGAAGCTTTCTTATTGGGCAACTGTTTATCTTATACTGTTTAGAGATAAAAGTCCATCGATTTACTTCAGCATTAATATTCTATACTTGGGATTGTCCCTTTTCTTCAAGTGTATGAGGAATCTGTTCAGAATAATGGCATCCTTTCTATAGACATAATTTCACATCACAGGCCATATTCAAAATTAGCGACGTTCACCCAGATCAAACTGTCAGTTTGAAATTATAATCATCAAGATCAAGAGAAGTTCTTAGTCAAAATATTGAGGGAAATAGAATCACAATAAGTCACAAAAATGAGTCAAGAAAATCTTTTACTTTTCTATGAAAATTCTGAACTGATTATTGATAGAATCACAAACTCACATCAGCTTTTGTGTAAATGGAGTTCACTTAATATATCCAGCTGAGATGAAGCAAAGGAAGGCAAGTAAATAAATGTTACATAGCCTTGGAATAAAGCAACACTGACAGAATCTTTCAGCTTTCCTCTCATGGGGAAACTTCTTTTTGTGAAAAGGAGCTCAGCATGGTCATCTTTACATTCAATTTAACCACAATAATAAAAAAGGATAATTGCCAGTCTAACCACCAGAAAACATGCACAATAATGATTCCCTTGAGACAAATAAGAAGGAAAAAACAAGTTAATTATCATTTTGTGGCAATTTCAGTTAAAAACTGTGCTCCCAAGTAAAGAATGTTTTTTTGATAGTTTTATTCATGCAATCATAAATAATCAGTCATATTTTTGTTGTTCTGAATTGTTTCATTGACCTACATAAGAATGGAACAAACAAGATAAATCCTTCTGAATATAAACTAAAATTTTCAGAGACACAGTAGGTAGCTGCACCAAGCTTGACTTATCTTGAAAAATTAAAAAAGTGAATGTATTAATATCAGAAAACCACAAAATTCTGGAATAGGATAGTGGCAATCTACCTTATTTCTGAACTGCTGTAATGAAAACTCCACTGGTATCTCCATATAGTCACCAGAAGTATTCTGTTACAACATAGCTAGCCTGTTATTTCTTGATTAGGCTATTGCTATCTTCTCTACGTGGATCTACCTTTGAACACCAATCAATGAATGCAGTTCCTTAAGAGTTCGGTAGCTAGCATGCTAACTGGTATTTACTAATTAGACCACAATGCTCCAACTACAGGTTTATGGTGGTTGCCAATATCCCACCAGGTTCAATTTTAAGTATTAGTTCTAATCTTACTATAAAGCCTTTATATGCTTGGTACCAAATTATCCTTGCAACACATTTTCCCATTATAATCGTACCAGATATTTCCACCTACAAAGAAAAAGCTACTAATGATTAGGAAGATTAGGGAGACCAAGGGTATTGCAAGTTTTTAAGTAGCTGCATTGGCTCTTTGAAATGGCCTCCCATTGACTCAGGTGTGGCCCCTACACTGACTTTTGGAAACAGAAACGGAGAATCCTCTTTCAGAGAGGATTCCTAACTGATTGGGTTATTTAATTTTAACTCAGCTTTTGTTTGGATTGGTTTGTTTGACCTCAACCATTGAGATCAACCAGATATGTGTAGAAATGATGCTGGGTAGATATATATTTTAATTGCTCTGATGGGCAGGAGACTCCCTGCATAGAGTTATACAGAAAACCAAAAGCATCTCCATGTCTATGCTGACAGTAGTGAACAGCTGCAACAATTTGTTGGGCGTAGATATATTTTAAAATGATGTAAAAAATTGAAACCATTTTTTTTTAATGTTTTGCTTTGGGTTGGGGGATAGTCTGTGTTTTTCCAGAGCTTCAGGTCCAGAAAGGAAAACTTAATGACTTTCACAGCTCCCATTCAGGAGCCTGAACAAAACAAAAATAAAAAACAACCAACTATAAACTGATAAAAATGTCTCCATTTATTAGAAGAAAGCACCAGGTTACTGACTTTCTTTTCGTTTCCACTTGGAGAGAAAGAGATTTTTGTTGCTGCATGATCTACAACAACATAAGGGAATAATGTATGTTTGTTTCTTATTGTCAGTGATTCAGTCATCTAGGATTTGTAAATTACTGATAATCCTTGTTTAATTAATTAATTAATTAATTAATTAATTAATTAATTACAAAGATTTATATGGTCACCCATCTTAAGCAACTGGGCAGCTCAAAACAGCCATAAAGGCAATAAATAAAATAATTATAAAAGCAAAGCTATAACTAAAAATCTAGTGCCATAATTATCATCCCTGAGATGCCACATAGCAGGCTCAGCTATTCTCATTCCATGCCTTATACAATTTCAGTGCCTCAGTAAAAATCCACACCTTAACAACCTTCTGAAGGTTAGAACAGTGGAGAGCTGTTGAATCATCAATGGGAGGGTATACCATGGGTAAGGACATCCATGGAAAAGTCATGCTTCCGAGGTCCTGTTAGATGGCAAGATTCAGGGATGAGATTCAAAACATATCTACCTTATCTGATCTAGAGATAGTGTCTTGCAATGTAGGACTTTAAAGGTGATGACTGTCACCTTAATTGCAGTGGGAAGCAAACTGAGAATCAGTGTGGTTGTTTCCATTTGTATTGGTGATGAACAGCTAAATTTGCAACCCATCCTCACATTTATTATCTTCACTGGACTCTAAAGCAAAGCAAAGTCGAAGTAGCATCATAAGCACAGCTGCAGTTTTGTGTAGTGACTGCTTTTCTTAATGATCAAGTTGCTGATCTCAACTGTGGTCACCAGACAAAGACTACTTGAATGCCTGTACATTCAGAAGTAAGGAACACTACATTTCTTAACTAGTTGTAAAAATCACCCAAGTAGTAAATACTTTACTAACAGAAGTTTACATTTTGTGGCTTATTCCTAATGATTAGGGCTCCAGAAAATATGGTGAAAATGATACTTTAGTTTCCTATACTAAAGTATTGAAAGTGAGTAATAGAAATAATTGATAATGAGTTTGGTGTAGGGATTAAGGCACCAGGATAAAGATCTGGAATCCCTGGATTCTAATCCACCAAAACGGCATTGGTCGCATTCGTGGATGATCTCTGGAGGGCCCGGGATAGGGGTTGTTCCTCTATCCTGGTTCTATTAGACCTCTCAGCAGCTTTTGATACCATCAACCATGATATCATGCTGCACCAGTTTGGGGAGGCGAATGGGAGGCACCGTTCTTCGGTGGTTCTCCTCCTACCTCTCTGACGGGTTGCAGTCTGTGTTGGCAGGAGGGCAGAAATCGACGCTGTGGTGCCTCACTTGTGGGGTGCCACAGGGGTCAGTTCTCTGGCCTTTCCTGTTCAACATTTATATGAAGCTGCTGGGTGAGATCATCTGTGGCTTTGGGGTGGAGTACCATCAGGACGCTGATGATACTTAGTTGTACATCTCCATCCCGGGTCACCCCAACAATGCCATGGAAGTGATGTCCCAGTGCCTGGAGGCCATGCGGATCTGGATGGGGTGCAACAGGTTCAGACTCAATCCCTCCAAGACTGAGTGGCTGTGGCTCCCGGCATCTTGACATAGTCAGCTTATTCCATCGCTGACTATTGGGGGTGAAATACTGGTCCGCACAGAAAGGGTCCGCAATCTGGGCGTCCTCTTGAATGCATGCCTGTCCTTGGTGGACCATATGGCAGCCGTCACCAGGGGGGCTTTTTACCAGGTTCGCCTGGTTCGCCAGTTGCATCCCTTTCTGAATCGGGACGCTATGAGCACAGTCACTCAAGCTCTCGTCACTGTCCGCCTGGACTACTGTAATGCTCTCTACATGGGGCTCCCCGTGGGATGCATCAGGAGGCTTCAACTGGTCCAGAATGCGGCTGTGTGGGGGATTATGGGGGCCCGAGGCAGTGCGCATGTGTCCCCTCTCCTGCGCGAGCTGCACTGGTTGCCGGTGGGCTTCTGGGTGCGTTTCAAGGCGTTGGTGACCACCTTTCAAGCACTCCATGGCATAGGACCCAGATATTTACAGGACCGCATTCTACCAGCCAATACCTCCCACCGACTGGTCCACTCCCACAGTGAGGGCCTCCTCAGGGTGCCGTCGGCCAGACAATGCCGGTGGCGACCTCCAGGGGTGACCCTTCTCTGTGGCAGCTCCCAACCTCTGGAACGACCTCCCCCCTGAGATTTGAACGCCGACCTCCATGCTTTCTGCCGTGCTGTAAAAGCACATCTTTTTAATCAGGCCAGTTTGGCCTAGTCAGAATTTCCCCCCCGCAAAATTTTTATTTCAAATGTTAATTTTAAATTTGGTTTTAAATTGGTATTAATATTGGATTTTTTAAATTTTTCAGCTACTTTAAATATTTCTTTTAATTGTTTTTAAATTTTTGTAATCTGTATATTGTCTGTTTTATTGGCTGTACACTGCCTGGGTCCCTTAGGGGAGAAGGGCAGTATAGAAATTTGATAATAAATAAATAAATAAATAAATAATCCCACTTTAGGCATAAACTCAGCCAGTTGAGCCAGTCACCTTCTTTCAGCTCTATAAAAAGACAATATTAAATCACTTCTGAAATCTTGCCAATAAATCTGAAGGGATGTATCCAGGTAGTTGTCAGAAGTTATTACAGTTATTCATACAGTCATCCAGTTGTTTAGGTTAAATTTTGCATTTTTATCCAGCTGTGGAGTCTTTCCTAAGGACCTGGAATAGGCAGATGTTGTTGTTTGATGCTGGTAAAAGTATAGTCACAAGACATAGCCTTCTTAAAATAAAGCTGTCTTTTGTAATTGATGGTGATTTTGTCAGTATCATTTGAGGTTCTAGATATTTTGGAATTGCACCAAAAATGTCTATCATTGGTAGTACT
>JANHFO010004461.1:59225-76908 GCA_032468095.1 Pareas carinatus
GAGCGGGTTTCAGGCATGGGAGGCAGAGCTAGCTCTCCCACGTCCTGTTGCCTCTAGGACCGGAAGTCGAATCCCTTGTTCTGTTTCAACTGCGGAAAGGAGGGGCATAGAGCCGCGGAATGCAAAGGCAAGTGTCTTGTGAAGAAGACCAACCCAGTGCCGACAACTGCAGTAGCAAAGAAGCCAGCTAAGGATTGGGAGCCTGCCTTGAAGGGGGTGGATGTTGTTGAGTTCCTCCCACCCAGAGGGCAAGGGAGTAGAACTCCGACCCCACCACCTGACCTGAAGGGTCTGGATCCTGGTATGTCAGATGATGATGACCCGATGGTGAGTGGGCTGATTTCCATGGCAAACGTCCTCGTAGAGCTCACAATCCCCACGTCAGGACAGGTGGTTAAAATACCTGCCCTACACACCCGTTGCGTGATTAGCCCCATTCTAATTGATAAGTTAGGAATCAGAATGAAATTACTAAAAGTGGTTCCGGGGTTTGCCCAAAGAGATAGTTCCCTACCTAATCCCCATGCCCACTACGTTTGTGACCGAACCACTGGAAATGAAGTTAGGGACACACGTTGAGACCATCAGGTTTATATTGATGCCTTGGTTGGACATGGACGACCAATAATGTTGAGCCTATCATGGATATATAAATGGAGGCCATGGATTGATTGGGAATAACAGAGACTAATATTCAGAACCCCTAGGGCTCTGCAAAATTAATCAGAAAACCTACTCCTACCCCAATTAACTTAGGAGCCAAGGGGGTAGATGAGGCGGTCATGCCCTTAATTCCCAAAGAATACAGAGACTTGACAGGGTATTTAGTGAGCAGGTATCGGACGAACTACCACCCCACAGGTCGACAGACTGCGCCATAGACTTCTTGCCAGGTGCTAAATTACCTAAGCCAAAGATGTATGTGATGACTCCACGTGAACTTGAGGAACTATGCAGGTTCATTGATAAGAACTTGAAATGGGGTTTTATCCAACCATTGAGACTGTGGATGGCCACTCCTGTGTTATTCCATGAAAATAAAAGATGGTTCTATGAGATTATGCATGGATTACCGGAGTTTGAACTGTGTGACTGTGTGTAACATATATTCTTTACCCTTAATGAATGACATGCTTGCCCACTTAACAAAAGGGAAAATTTTCACAAAATTGGATATCAGGGAAGCTTACTACTGTATACGAATCAAAGAAGGAGATGAATGGAAGACTGCTTTTTACTGTCCACTAGGATATTTCCAGTTCAGAGTTCTTCCATTTGATCTGTAGGGATTGCCGGCTGTGTTTATGCAATTAATTAATGAGATATTACATGAGCATTTGTTTAAGGGGTTTTTGGTGTACCTTGATGTCATGTTCTTATTTACTTCAAAATCAAACCTGAACACATTAAGCTGGTAAGGGAGGTACTGAGGAAATTAAAGGCCATGAAACTTTATGTGAAATTGGCTAAATGTGAATTTCACAAGAATAAGGTGGATTATTTGGGCTACCGCATTTCTGCTGAGGGAATTGAGATGGATTCCCAAAAGGTCAAAGCAGTACTTGAGTGGGCCCCACCATGAACATGCAAGCAATTGGAAAGCTTCTTGGGGTTTGCCAATTTCTACTGACAGGTCATTCCCTTCTTTTTGAAGGTGGCCCTCCCCATCACCAATTTGCTGAAAACAAAAGTGGTGGCTAACCCGAAGCCTAGTCAACTGTTACAATGGTCCATAGAGTGCCAGGCAGCATTTGAAAAGTTTAAAAGGTTATTTGCGTCTGAGCTCGTCCTTCCAAATGTACCATTTGTGATTCAAGCAGATGTTAGTAACGTGGCTGTTGGGGCCATCCTCATGCAGAAAAATGAGAAGGAGGACTCCAAGCCTTGCGTGTACACTTTGCGGAAGCTTAGTGACACCGAACAGAGGTGAGCAACAATTCCTTGAGGGTAATAAGATTCCATTTGAGGTTTGGACAGATCACAAGAATTTGGAAGTTCTGAAAACCCCTAGGAAGTTGTCACCTAAGCAGATCTGATGGGCACAGTTTTTCAATTGCTTTGATTTCTCTTTACGCTACATCCTCAGAGGTGCATTTTTAGCTGATGCACTCCTGTGCATCCCTCAGTACAATTGCCCCAAACTGACCACCCTGGAGGCAATCATACCGGTCCTCCGCCTACCCATCTTGCTACAGTGGTGGTTACTAGAGTGCAGGCTCAAGGGGGTGCTCTGCCCATTGGGAATGACATGACTTCGGATTTTTGGGAGGCCCTAAAATATGACCCATGGTATAATGATCACTTAGACCAGTTCACATGTAAGGATGGTTTAGCATGGAAGGGGAACAAATTGTATGTCCCGAAAAACCAAATCCTAACTGTTTTGAAAAATAACCATGACTCCAGGATGGCAGGTCATTTTGGATTTGTAAACAGTTTGCTCCTCATTAAGAGACAAGTCTTGTGACCTGCTTTGAAAAAGGACATTGAGGAATACATTGCGAGTTGCCCTGTATGTGCGTCAGCCAAAAGGTTACAGGGGAAGTCTCCTGGCTTGCTCCAGAAGGTTGCAGAACCCACTGCTCCATGGAAAGAGGTATCTATGGATTTCATTGTAGAACTTCCTGACAGCATGGGATATACTGTCATTTGGGTTGTAACTGACCTTTTCCCCAAACAGGTTCATTTTGTCCCATCAAAAGATTCCTACTGCTAAAGCATTGGCCAAACTCTTCCTGCAACATGTTTACCGCTTGCATGGTGCCCCGGAATGGATAATTTTAGACAAGGGGGTTCAATTCACTTCCCAATTTGGGAAAAAGCTGTTATGTTTCTTGCGTACCAGTCAGGAATTGAGCTCTTCACATCACCCCTGTACTAATGAGAGGTGTGAATTCATGAATGGGGTGTTGGAACAATATCTTCAGTGTTACATCAATTATCAACAGGTCAGACCTACTTTTTGCTGAGTTTGCGTACAATAACTCTAGGCATTCTACCACGGGCTTTACCCCATTTAAAGTAGCAACCAGGACTTTGTACCCATGCCAGAATTGCCTCTGGATGGACCTGTGGCCAGTTCTCTTAAAGAATGGGTGGACCAACTCCACACCACCTGGTCAGTGATGCATAAGTCACTTCAAGACACTAGGGAAGTGTTCAAGTTGCAAGCAGACAAAAGGTGATGTCGCCCAAAAGATTACGCGTGGGGAATCATGTTTACCTTTTCACTAAATATCTTAAGTCTGTTCAGCAATTGAAGAAACTTGGGTCTAAGTATATTGGTCCATTTTCCATTAAGCACATTAGTAATTCAGTAACTGTTAAACTGGAGCTACCTCAATCCATTTGAACTTATTCATCCAGTGTTTCACTGGTCTCCTTAAACCGGATTGCACATCCCCTCTTCAGGTGGGAAGCACAGAAAGCCCTACGCCTTTGATGGTGGAGGGAGAACAACATTTTGAGGGTCGAGAAATCCTTGACTCTCGTTTGTATCATGGCAAGCTTCAGTATTTGGTGGCTTGGAAGGATTTCCCTAAGGATCGTTCTGAATGGGTGCTTGCCCATCATGTGCATGCTCCTAGACACCTGAAACGCTTCCATGCTGCTTATCCTCACAAACCCTCTTAATATATATATTTTTACTATTGCTTTCATTTCTCTCTCCCCCTCTACAGGTGTGAGCCAAGTCGTTCTTCAGGGGGACAGTATCTCAGGCCTCTGGCCTGCCATTTCACAGGGGGGTGGGGGTGAAGCCTGCCTGTGCTTGGCTCTTATGTCACAGATGAGGAATGTCAAGGACAACTGAACTGTTGCTTGTCTGGGAAACTCGGCTGAGGGAGAAGTTCCGCTTAACCAGACGACGGAACCTGATTGGTGGAGACATGGAAATAGGAAAGAGTGTAAGGCAGGCAGGCTGGGTGTCTGGGTTGAAGTGCTCAGACCTTTTTGATCTCATTTTGCTATGTGGCCTTAGTAAAATCTATTCAGCCAATTTGGTTTCCAGCATGGTTATTTCCTGAGGGGACATTGGAAGTGAACCCAACAGAGAGTCTTCATTTGAATTGTTTTCTGTAAGCTTCCTCCCTTAGACAAAGCTGGTGGGGATTCCAAACCAAGATTATCTGCCCCAACATTTCCTTTGGTATTGATAATGGGCTCTCTACTTTTATATTGCCTCAATTTCTCCTGTTGCTTAACCTCAGTTCACACTTGGGGAATATTTGCCTTCATCATTTGATCTCACTTCCTGCTATTTATTGTGTGTGTGCCGTGCTTTTTTGTTATAGAATGCACTGGAACACAGTTTCAGCACCTTTTTTTGCCTTAAATACAATAAATTAAATTTATGTTAAGAACTGAATATATTTTTTAAAAATAAAAAATTAATGAGATGTGAATTCCAACACCTTTTTTCTTACAAAAAAGCACTGTGTATGTGTGTGAGAGGAAATCCTCTTAATATAATGTTTCTCAATCATAGCATGTTTAAGATGTGTAGATTTCAATTTCAGAAGCTGTTCAAAAATTCCACAAGTTCACACATCTTAAAGATGTTGAGGCTAAGAAACACTACTCTAATACAGAAGTCACTTTCAAGGGTGAATGCTTCAGTAGGCCCAAATATGCAGTTTACCCTCTAATCTCCTTGAACTTCACATGAATGGTTCAGTAGGGATCAGAGCTAATGCATACTCAGTGTTTAATCGAATTTTTTTTTACAATACAAGTCTGTTAAAGCTCTCTACCTATCTCCTCAGAAGTAAATGTCATTGATTTTCAAGGAACATTCTTTTAATGAAAATGTAAGAAAATTATATCCTGAAGTGCTTGAAAATTCCCAGACTGAGATTTTTCTATAGTAATTAATTTTGAAATATATCCTCACTTAAAGAAACCAATTAACTTTAATATATCATATCCTATTGGAGCCTCTTCTTGGATTGCTACCTTGTCGTGGCGAAGGGACTTGCATAACAGTCATACTATGAGCTATGCCATGTAGGGCCACGCAGGACAGACAGGTCATAGTTGAGAGTTCTGAGAAAACGTGATCCACTGGAGAAGGAAATGGCAACCCACTCCAGTATCCTTGCCAAGAAAACCCCATGGACAATTTTGAAAGGAAAAAAGTTATGATGCCGGAAGATGAGCCCCTCAGGTCGGAAGGCATTCAGCATGTTACTGGGGAAGGGCAGAGGGCAATTACAAGTAGCCCCAGCAAGAATGAGTGTCAAATTCCTTTCTAAATCTATCGTGACTGTAAATAAACCAGGCCGTGATCCTTTGGGAATTTACCATGGTTGAGAGTTGGGAGGGAGATTGGTCTCCTTGGAAACTACAGAGAAGGATGTCTGTGTAGAAACGCTTATCAAATGTGGCTGCCCACGTGACACACAGAGAAGCCACCAAGATAATCATCATAGTGATGAAGGAGGAACCTTAACAGCGATCGGCTGAACTGCGCATGAACACCCAAGATGCATCAGTTTTAGCATTCCTCATCTATGAGTAAATACTAGTTTTTCTGTAGTCCTTCTCAATTTATTAAAACAACTTGTTCAAACTTATGGATTGGTTGTTGATTCTTGAACAAGGGAATGCTGAGTACTTGACAGTGAGTTTGGGCAAACTGCGGGAGGCTGAGAAAGAGGCCCGGCAGGCTATGAGGTTGCAAAGAGTCAGGCACGACTTAGCGACTGAACAACAACAATATTCTACTGAAGACATTACTTCTATTGGTCTCAGTAGTATGGGGAAAACTAGGAAGTATGAATAAGTTTAATATGATTGATTAGAGTATAAGGAAATCAAGAATAGATCCTTTATTGTAGAAGATATGCAAATGTGTGATAAGTAAGTTGAAATGTAATATTAAAAGATAAAGAGAATGTAGTAAACAAAGAAAATTAAGGTATTTGGACAAATTTATGTAAAAAAGCAAAAACTAAAATGAAAAAACTCTTGGGTGGCAAAATAAGAATGAGAAAGTAGGGAAAGAAGAAAGAAGAGGAGAAGAAAAAAGAAAGAAGACCAAGAGGAAGAAATAAAGAAGAAGACAAGGTGAAGAGGAAAAGAAACTAAGATGTCAAAAACAACAGTTTACATTCGATTGTATAAATTTACCTTGTCATGTGTGTAAAATTAATGTAAAATAAAATAAACATTCTCTTGAGAAATAAAAGAGCCACCACAAATAGATGGATCCTGGACAAGGGCTTCAAATGTTGTATTCCTCTAGTAAAGCCGATCCTGAACAACAAACGTCAGAAGCATTTTACCTGCGCTAAAAAAAAAAGAACTGGTCTGTTACTCAGTGGTCCAAAGTTCTCTTTTCTAATGAGAGCAGCTTTTGCATCTCATTTGGAAACCAAGGGCCCAGAGTCTGGAGGAAGAATGGAGAGGCACACACTGCAAGATGCTTGAAGTCCAGTGTGAAGTTTCCACAGTCTGTGTTGATTTGAGGAGCCATGTCATCTGCTGGTGTTGATCCACTGTGCTTCATTAAGTCCAGAGTCGAAGCAGCCATCTACCAAGAGATTTTGGAGCACTTCATGCTTCCTTCCACAGACGAGCTTTATGGGGATGCTGACTTCATTTTCCAGCAGGATTTGGTACCTGCCCACACTGCCAAAAGTACCAAAACCCATTGGACCATGGGATCACTGTGCTTGATTGGCTAGCAAACTCACCTGACCTGAACCCCACAGAGAATCTATGGGGCATTGCCAAGAGAAAGATGAGACATGAGACTGAACAATGTAGAAGAGATGAAGGCCACTATTGAAGCATCCTGGTCTTCCATAATACCTCAGCAGTGCCACAGACTGATAGTATCCATGCCACGCCACATTGAGGCAGTCATTGTTCCAAAAGGGGCCCAAACGAAGTACTGAGTACATATGCATGCTTATACCTTTCAAAGGTCCAATATTGTTCTATGTACAATCCTTGTTTTATTGATTTCATGTAATATTCTAATTTTCTGAGTTTGTGAATTTCAGGTTTTCATGAGCTGTAAGCCATAATCACAAATCAAGGCTTGAACTATCTCGCTTTGCATGTAATGAGTCTATCTCATATATTAGTTTCATTTACTGAAATAAATGGACTTTTGCACGATATTCTAATTTTTCGAGTTTCACCTATAAGCTAGTGCAGATATAGTCCTTTCCAGTACCTACACAGTGAACTTCAAAACTGTTCATCTTCGTGTGTATGAACATCCATTATTTTCAAGCCAAGTTCACCCTCTGTAGACACCAAGTCTCCAAGTCAATACACATTCCAGAGACCTGAATAGTAATGGCCATGAAGAAGGGCCATGGGATGAAGTAGGAGTAAGTGAATAAGACATTTGCTAATTCATATTGCAACCCTCTTTTGCTATATGGAAGAGAATTAAACCAAGGCCAAAAGGAGCCCAATTATCAGCTAATATTAGTGAATAATCAGGTTTCCATCAAGCCTATGAAAAATTGTTATTAAAATAGAATGAGTTTTGTCAGTTTATATCTACTGTCTAGCCATCTAGCAAGGTTTTCCTTCTTCATAGCCCTGTTCCCAACCCTGTTTTTCCACCAACTAGTCTAACTTGATGGATAACCCTGAGCCAGGGATTTCTTCAATCTCTAATATGTGTACTGTTTACTATAAACAAGGACATCTCTTGATAACATGATGACAATGGAAGGATGAAGGTAACAAATGTTATGATGGTTTAGTTTTCTGATAGTTTGAGGACTGGTAGGCAACAACTTAACTTGATGATGAGGAAAAGATTTATTTGGAAGAACTAAAAATATGTGCAGTTTACATGGAACTGAATAATGGATGTAAGTGAAGGGTCCTTGGTGCTCTCTGAGCTTGCTTGTTTTCTGACAAATGTTTCATTACCCAAACTAGGTAACATCATCAGTGCTAGATGTAAGTCTCATATAGCTTTCCAACTGTAAAAAGCAGTTAGATGGATTATGACTAGATAAAACGAAGCACATACAGATTGCCTCAGGCAGCAGGTTCATGGTCATGTGGCCATTTCAGCAAAATGTACTTTTCTCTGCTGCTCAATATGATCAGATAAACATGCCTATTGATTTGTTAATTGAAGATGAATAGAAAAACAGCAGGAAAATTGGCATGGCCAAGAAAATTGATAAGGCCAGAAATTAGCCTGCAAAAGCTGATTGTCTACTTGAGGTTTTGAAACCTGAGGAAAAGATACATGGAGATCAAACAGAACAGCGTTGGTAGGACCTTGAAGGTCTTCTAGTACAAGCCCCTGCATAAGCCCTTATGGGGTCAGAGAGAAAGAGGTTTATATAGGGCTCGAGTGATAACACTGTTTTCAGTTATTCACTGATACTGAAAGATTACGTATGCATTTACAATACAGTTCTTCATATTCTCCCTTTAACATTTCAGCTTCTGTCATTCTTTTCATTTTTTTTATTTCCAGCTCTACGTTGTCCTGTATGAAGCAGAATGGAGCTGAATGAAGGATAATTGTTCTCCATGCAGAGAATATTCCCTCTGAGAAATTCCCTCTGAGTATTCATTCTTTTATTTAATTTTTCAAAATCTGAAGTTTGAATTCCCCCCCTGCTTTGGCTGTGACTTTGGGATCTGGTTTTTGTCTCTTCCACAGATTTACCATCAGTTCCCATGCTCGTAAAGAAAATGATTGCTTTTGTCTAAAGTGAGATATGCTAGGAACTTCCATAGCAAAGTGAATACTAATTATCTGATTTTACTCAGGCTGTAAGAATTTGAAATTAAAGTATTAATACAAGACAAAATAGCAACTACTATAAAAGTCCATACAAATACCAACAAGCCTAAGAGAGAAAGGAGCTCACTAGTAGATACTTAGATTGACATTGACCACTATGGCCCTAAAGATCAAGGAAATTCTGGAATCAGGAAACAGAAGTTTGAAACTGCCATGTCTCTCACTTGTGAATGCTGTCACAATACTTTTAATAAGCAAAGGAATGCATATAAAAAATAAAATGGGAATGTGTATAAATGAATAAATTATAGGTCAACTGCTATAGAATCGCGGTCTTGCTGGATTGACTGCATACACAGTTTTTTCTGCATGATCATAAATAGAACATTTAAAACCATCTATTCTGTTAAAAATAGGATAAAGGGTAGAATGGAAAAAGTGGCATGCTATGACATCAGAGGTTAGTCAATGGTTTGGAAAATTGTTTTTGTATCAGTTAACGGTTGGGTTCATCCTCATGTCGCTTACCTACAGCACAAAGATGCCCGACTAACCATTTTTAGAGGGCATAATGCAATGACATCTTCTTCAGTCAGTGGCTTGGCTTGCTCTAATGTCATGGAGCAGATTAAATTCATATTTAGCTGTTCCAGTTTTAAAGCAGTGCTTTTCCTCTTCTCCTGACACAGGTCTTGCCATGTGAGCCATCTGCAACATCTCAGTGATAATGTTGGTGATCATGAAGTCATAAACTGCCATCTGCCCAATTTCTCTCCCTCCCATTAGACTGCAGCTGCCATGCCTCTTTCCCTCACATGGCTAGGCATTGCCCTCCACGCTTAGGTTGCCAGAGAGATCTCACACCTGGCTCCCACAATTGTATCTGCTCATGTAATTATACCTAACTGGCATTTGGTAAGAGTGGTGAGGCATTACACATGCTCCTTTTTTATACATTAGTTTAGCAAGCTTTTGAAAGAACCATAGACCAATACACATTTGTTTACTTATTTTATTGTCTCAGATAAATACATTTCACATTTTTGTTGCTTCTTCTCACAAGAGCTTTCATGTGTTATTACTTTCTACTTCCAATCCATGTTCTACTTCTAGGTGCTAATATTGCCACTCCTTTGCAGCATTTACAATTTTCTCTTTCCTGCTTCATCCTGTGCCTGATTTACAAGTAGGATATTTGGCATAGGAATGCAGAATAAATATGGGGGGGAAACCCTCAGGAAATGCCTATAGGTTTCAGCCTTATGGCACTTCACTGCACATATGAACTGTCAGTCAGACCATGGTTTTTGATCCATATTTAGTATTCTTCCAAAACAGTGCTAGAACTGTTAGAAAGAGCCCAAGGAGCAGTTAGTTCAATAATGCAGAGAACCTCCATCCCAGCAACCCCATTGTGCGATTTCAAAAGCGGCTAATGCCCTCATCCTTTGTGTTTGCCTATAGTCAACCAAGTTTCTTCTCCTCATGTTAATGAGTGATTAATGAATATTTTCCTACAAGAAACATATCCTTTTTCAATAAACATAATTGTTTAACCTCCTCTTTATTTAATCAAACAGTTTATACTGGAATGAACCATCCTAAAGAAATCATTTCCATTTTAATGGATTAAGCTGAGGGGTTTTATTTTGCTAACAGACGAGACCATTTTTCCTGGCCTTAATCCAGGATTCGAATGCCTCCCTTCAGTTCTGTTATAAGTGCAGGATGTGGTTTGGGGCAAGTCATTCAAGTTCATGAGAATCAGCTTTCATCGAATAAAAGTTTCTGTCCACATGGATAAGATCTGCATAATTATTTGGGGCAAAGGGCTCTTCAGACCAATGAAGGGGCAGAAAATAATCAGGGTAAGAAACCTCAAACATTTGCATCTTTGCACTGAGCAAAATCAGATCAGACCGAATTATGAAACATGGTTCTATTTTTTAAAAATAATTAGTCAAAAAGGACTAATTTGCTTAGCAAATTTTATCTCAGATTGATGTACTGCCAGGTGGGGTTGGGACAGGATACCTACAACCTTCTTCTCATCACTAGAGCAACCCTGGTCTCCCTTTTCCACTTCAGTGGAAAAGCACTTTCCTTCCCAAAGACCCATGGAGAACCGACCTCACCACATCTGTTTCCATTGCCATGACAAGGAAATTGTGATGTTCAAAACAGTGCATGAACCCGCAGCCTAATTTGTTCCAAATGGCTCTGAAAAGAGTGCATGATCTGCCTAATTTGTCTGTAGTAGCCGTTAAAATTAAGCTACTATCAACTGTGCCAGTTGTCAAGCAATCTTTAGATCAACCTGTCTGCGGAGCCTTTTTTTTTTTACAGCCTAATTGGAAACAGATTCAAGGACAATCAGCCAGGAGAGCTTTCCCTTGTGCATTAAGACCACTTTCCCCCCTAATAGCATTGATGCTACTGGTGTTCATTTTGTTCCAGTTCCTGGAACTGCTTTGTTTTGGTAAAGATGGGAGACTGCTTTCTCACAAATTAAAATGACAATGATTAATGTTGGCAATTGGCCTTTGGCAGCAGCAACAGCAAGTTTCTTGAAGTCCACAGATAAACACATATGGAATCACTTTTTCTAATGGTCTCGTATCAATGCATTACTACCATCATTTAACACTGTTTTCATCCATATAGCTCTTCTTAAATTTGCCTGTTTTCAATATAGCTGAACAATAATTTATTTATGTATTTATTTATTATTTTAATTTATATACTGCCCTTCTCCCGAAGGACTTAGGGCGGTATACAGCCATGATAAAACACAAATGTAAACAAATAGTAAAAACATTTAAAAATATTAAATGAATTGGCTGGATTAAAAATTAAAATTACCATTTAAAATTTTTTAAAACCAAATTTAAAATCAGAGAGGTGTCAGGACAACCCGGCTTGGGTAAATAGTAAGGTCTTAAGTGCCCAACGGAAGGCACGGAGATCAGTAATGGTCCGCATTTCCGGGGGAAGTTCGTTCCAAAGGGCTGGTCCTGCCACAGAGAAGGCTCTCACCCTGGGGGTCGCCAGCCGGCATTGTCTGACTGACGGCACCCTGATGAGGCCCTCGCTGTGGGAGCATACTGGCCTGTGGGAGATATTGGCTGGTAGTAGGCATACCTGATGATATCCTGGTCCCATGCCATGGAGCGCTTTAAAGGTCATAACCAAAAACTTGAAGTGCACCCGAAAGACCACAGGCAGCCAGTGCAGCTCGCGGAGGAGGGGGGTCACATGGGCACGGCCACTAGCCCCCACAATCCCCTGCGCAGCTGCATTCTGGACCATCTGCAGTCTTTTGGTACGGCTCAAGAGGAGCCCCTTGTAGAGTGCATTGCAATAATCTAGGCGAGAAGTGACCAGGACATGAGTGACCGTGCATAGGGAGTCCCGATCGAGCGAACTTGATAGAAGGCCCCCCTGGCCACGGCCGTCATATGGTCTTCTAAAGACAGCCGTGCATCCAGGAGGACACCCAAGTTGCAAGCCCTTTCTGCAGGGGCCAATGTATCGCCCCAGTGTTGGTGATAACTGGCCATATCGGGACAACGGCATCCACACTTACTTGGTCTTGGAAGGGTTGAGCCTGAGCCTGTTTCTCCCCATCCAGACCCGCACGGCTTCAAGAAACTTGGTCATTACCTCGACGGCATCGTTGGGATGGCCTGGGGTGGAGGCGTACAGCTGAATATCGTCAGCGTACTGATGACACTCCACCCCAAAGCCATGGATGATCTCACCCAGCAGCTTCATATAGATGTTGAACAGGAGGGGTGAGAGAACCAACCCCTGCGGGACCCCACATATTAGGTTCAAGCAGAACCATGCTTCAGGTCTCTGCTGTCTAAGAAATTAATGGTGGAAGGCCCACAAGTGGATAAAACCAGTATTGTTTCACACAGCTTTGGAGCAGCATTTATGGGCATCCCTTGAGTGGGAGTGGCAAAAAAGGATTCACAACCCAACAGCAATAAGAGGTCAATGTATTTTCCAAAGCATCTGAAGGCAGAAAAAGAAGCAGTGAAAGGAAACTAATCAATGAAAGAATCAACTTAGAACTAAGGAAAAATTTCCTCACAGTGAGATCAAATAACCAGGGGAATGGCTTGCCTTCAGAAGTTGTGGGTGTTCCATCACTGAAGGCTTTTAAGAAGAGATTGAACAACCATTGAACTGAAATGGTATAGGGTCTCTGACCTGAACGGGGGGCTGGTCTAGAAGATCCCCAATGTCCCTTACAACTCTGTTATTCTGTTATGTTGGCTCTAAAATGTTTGTGCTTGCATCAGACACTGAGAGGCAAATACAGATCTCCAGCATTTATTTGATGTTACTAATGTTGTTTGTGATTAGTTATAGGATGTGGACATTTTTTATGAAAGACTGATGCTTTTATCATTATATACTGATTGCTATGAGAAGCATTTTCTGCAATTTCACTGTTGTTTGGATGTGACTATGATGTGGAGTCATTTTGGAATTTGGCAATATACAACATCTGAAATAAATAAAATAGCTATGATCCATATGACTGACTTATATATTTTCCATTGAACTCAAAGTGACTATAATGTGGTTAAATTTGGCTAGATTGTAATTTATGAAAGCAAATTGGACATGACAGAGTTTGGGACTACATGATCTAATGATATGAAATACCTTTCTTTAGCATCATTATGTGTGGTCCCCTCCTTTCAACATTTATTTTATTCTTCTCTTCACTGAAAATAAATTAAAGAGTACTTTTTTTAAAAAAAAGATTTCCTTGGCAAATTCTTCATGTTTCACATACAGGCATTCTGGCAGATTTGTTGAAATTCAGCTTTAATAGCTTAGCCCAGAGTACTACAACTATATTGTAGGTAAAATGCCAAAACTATTCACAAGCTACAACATTAACTACATGATTGCTGGAGACAGCATTAAGGAATATTTCACTGTTCTTAGGATCTCTTTATATCACACAAAGCACACAAAGTATTGCTTTGTTTTCTTGATATCAAGTAAAATTTGCAAAATTCATGCTTTCAGTGACCGCAACAGCATGTTAACAAGTTGTCTCTAGTATCAATCAAGAGTGGCAAAGGCTGAGGAGATACCAGGGGAACGTAAGCAAGAAATGTCTAGAAATAAAAAAAAATGCTTCTATTCAGTAACCGACTAGTAAAGTTCATAGTAGAAATACAGACACATTGTGAAATGTAAAGAAAACATGAGAAATATTATATCTGTTGAGAAGAAATTTCATAAATGTTTAAGGAAAATACTGCTTTTGGGAATCAATTTTTCTCCATAATAACTGTAAGTGAGACTTGCTCAGTCTGTTTGTTTTCAAATAGGAATCATCTCTGTATATTTGTGCGCCCCTGTGTGGTTTTGCTTTCCTTAGATACAAATGCACTATTATTTTTGAAACACAGTTTGTCTTGGAATTCTTTTGAACCTTTACTGTTACTATTCCACCAAGAAAACAGATATCATTTTTGGTTAGAAATACATAACCCTTGAACCAACCTAAGCAGTCCTAGTCAGAATTAAATATTTCAGTTCATGTTTTTGAACTGCAACGGCAGAATATTTGGAATCATATTACCAATGTGTTAGCTAATAGTTTTACTATTTATTTTAGAAAGTAGACTTTCCATTTATAGAAATTCATGTGTAAGACCACTAGAACTTAAATTCTTTTTTATAGAAAATTGTTTTCCTATATGTGTGTGTGTGTTTGTTTGTTTGTTTGTGTTTGTTGTACTGTATATGAATCATGTACTGATAAAATCATCAGTCTATCACATATTAAACAAAAATGTATCTATTTTCATATCTTGTTATACCTCTAATTATGTAATTTTAAGCCTGGTGAAAAAGAATAAATAGCTGAAAAATTTAATATATAAATATGTAAGCGGGTATATGCAAAATAAGCATCTAAATAGTTCTCCAACTATTGACTTTCAGATTTTGTTGAAATAACAAAGAGAATTGAGTTCTTCAAGCTATTATTTAACTGATTGTATATTTCTTTTCATGATGTAAGTCCCCAATTTTAAATTACAATGATAATATAATTTCAAAATGTATGTAAGGGAAAAATGAATAAAGAGACCCAGATTATACTTAGACATGAAGCTTTATTGGGTAACTTTGGTTCAGTCGCTCTATTAGCCCTATCAATCAATTTACTATCTATCTGTCCATCCGTCCATTCATCATCTACCATCTACCACGTATTATCTATCATTTATCTATTTTTTAATTTAATTTTTGTGCTGCCTAAGTCCCCTGTAAAATGACAACAACCTCTCTCACAGATGTTGTAAAAATGCGAGGAATATTCATGAGAGCTGCTGTGAGCCCCCAGAGGAAAGACAGACAGAAATCACATCAAATCAAATCAAGGAATAAGAAAGTAAATGAGTTAATTGAACTGAGCACAGAGTCTACTTATTATTTTTATTTATTTATTAACAAAGTTTATAGGGTTAAGTTGCATCCAATTCTGAGAAGCCTACATTTCTATTTTGCAATAAAATAATTAAAGTAATGAACATGTTAAAAAACAAAAATTCTCACATAACATGTTCTTTTTTAAAAAACTTTTTATTGTTTTTCAAAAAAGAAAGTGAGAAAAAAACAAAAGAAAAGAAAATCCATATAAGACTAAATATAAACATACAAAATATTATAACAATACATGAATACAGAAAGCTTCTCCTTTCTTCTTCTTCCTCTTCTTCTTCTTCCTCTCCTCCTTTTCCCCCCTTCTTCTTCCTCTTCTTATTTTCCTTCCTCGTGCTTCAATTTTAGGTCAGCTTCTAGCATCTGGGTAAATAATTTAAACATATTTCTGTACATTTTCTATATCATCTATCTTTTAATATATTTTAACATTTACTCTAGTATCAATTAACACATTTCAAATCTATTCCTTCCATTTTTTTGTCTAACCATCTATAAAAATTATTCCATGTTCTAAAGTGTACCGATTCTTCTTTATCCTTCAATTTCAAAATCAATCTATCCATTTCTACACATTCCAAGATCTTCATTATTTCCTCATCTTGTATATTTTTCCAATTTTGTGCAAAGACAATCCTGACAGCTGTTAAGACATGTATTATCAATCACACCTGGTGTCACTACTCTCTTTTTGAGCATGCCTATGACCCTATGACGTCCTGGGTGAGTAGCAACTAATGAGTCGCAGGTCGTGACGTCATCGCCCGGCACCACTGCTCTCTCTCTGAGTATGCGCATGGTCCCCTGATCTCATTACCTGGCGCCGATACTTTCTGAGCATGCTCAGTTTTGGGGTGATGCTGGGTGACTTGGCTCATATGCCCACAGAGAGGGCTCTGAGTGCCGGCTGTGGCACCTGTGCCATAGGTTCGCCATCCCTGCCCTATACCATTTCAGGCAAATGGTTGTCGAATCTCTTCTCAAAAGTTGAGTTGTGATAAATGAATTAACTGCCCTACCCTGCTCCTGCCAATAAATATTTATAGGTGGCAAGATGATAGGGATGACTACATATATTGCATGTTAAAAATTCAGAGTCGTCTTCCGATGACACATCAGTACAGGTAGTCTTCGACTTACGACCACAGTTGAGCCCGGCATTTCTGTTGTTAAGTGAAACATTTGTGAAGTGAGCTTTGCTCCATTTTACGACCTTTTCTTGCCACATTTGTTAAGTGAATCACTGAAATTGTTAAATTAGTAACCCTTTTGTTAAGTGGACCTGGCTTCCCCATGGAGGTGGCTTGTCAGGAAGCTGAAAACGGTGATCCCATGACCCCAGGAAGCTCCAACCGTTATAAATGGGAGTCAGTGGCCAAGCATCTGAATTTTGATCATGTGGATATGCTGTAACGGTCATAAGAGTGAACAATGGTCACAAGTCACTTTTTTCAACGTTGATGTGTCTTTGGTCACAAAATGGGCTGTTGTAAGTCGAGAACTGCCTGCACATCACTTGTGGTCATTTGTGTCACTTGTGGAATGATATCATTGGGGCAAATGGCCTAATTTGCAGAACAGCCACACAGCATACACAATGTTGCTTGCATAATCACGTCACCATCATTTGCATAGTGTCCCTGCAGCAAATAATGTAGGCATTTGGGTGAGGATGTTATAATACAAGTTACATCAAACATTACAAATGGTATTACAATCACATGCTTTTAATTTTCTGGTCAAAATTACTTCGAATGCCACAGATTTGTTAGTTTTGAGTAACATCACGATAGGTGCTTGGTTCATTGTTTCCGAAGTCTACTAAAGAGGAAATCCGTTAAATTGTGCTCTCACTTTTGCTAAAATAACTCCTCCCATTACAATCAATGCATTTGGCTTTGAATGCAAAACACAGATCCATTTGCAGATTTCAAACAGAGCTCTATCTGGGTGTATGGATGGTTACGATGATGGTTAAGTGGAAATGAGCAAAATCAAATCTGAGTGTTTGCAAATTGCCAGCAGAGGGCGCCGTAAGATCTGAATTGACTGAAGAAGCTTAAAAGTCTTTATGCTTAAAGGCTGTTTAAAAGTAGCAGAGGATAGAATTAAGGGTCATTTTCACTTCCGTTTTAAATTTGGCTCAGAATAGCAAAGGTTCTCCCTTTGTAATATTTTATTTGGGCTCTATATAACGCTGCTGGGGGTAGAGCTCTTTGGGTTAATTGTTGTTTTTAAAATAGTCTCCAATAGGTTTGGTTGTTGCCCATTTTGTTAAAAGCAATGATTTGCAAACACCCATCAATTCACAAGTACAAGATAAAAATTCACAGGCTGCTACTTGTCACCATTGAACACCCTTTTGGCAGATTTGAATCCAACTGGTAGCGGTCAAGCAGACTTTGTCCGTGCTTTCTTTTAAACTCAGGAAAGATTATTTATTTTATTTATTTTATTTATTTTATTTAT
>JANHFO010004461.1:87845-98117 GCA_032468095.1 Pareas carinatus
TGTCTCTCTCTCACTACCCACCTCCCTCCCACTCTGTCTCCCATCCTCCCCTCTCTCATTCTTACTCTCTCCCTCCACTCTCTCATTCTCTCTCCATCCCTCTCTTGCTCTCTCTCATTCTCTCTTTCACATTCTTTCTCTCTCTTTCTGTCTGTCTGTCTGTCTCATTCTCTCTCTCTCCCTCTCCCTCTCTGTCTGTCTCTCTCTCTCTTTCCCTCTCTCATTCTCTCTCTCTCTCTTTTCCTTTTTTATTGTTTTTCTATTCTATAATATCAACCATAAATTACAGAAATATAGCATAGAGAAATGTAATCTAATAAATTCTATTAGCAGTAAACACTTACAGTTTAGCATGGACTTATCTACATTTATACAATTGACACATCTATCATATCTATATTTTTCACTAGTTACTTTAACCATTTGTATGTAGCAATTTTCACTCCTATGACCTATATCCACAGGCCGTGAGCTATCAGTATAAATGGTCAATTATTTGAGTGTATGTTATTTATTCGTGGAGTACATTTTACATCCCATATGAAACGACAATTCTCATTTGGTATCATTGATATTTTCTTGTATACTTGTATCCTTTTCTCCCTCTTCTTCATTTTCTTCTTCTATCTTTTCCCTTCTCTTCCTTTTCCTATATTTCTTTCTTTCTCCTCCTCCTTCCTCCCTTCCCTCTTCCTTCCCTCCTTCCTCTTCGATCCTTCTTTTCTTTCCTCTTCCCCTCTTCCCCTTCTTTCCTTTCTCTTTTTCTCTTTCTCATCTCTTCCCTTTCATCTTTTCCCCTCCTGTCCTACTCCTTCCCTACTTCCCTTTCCTCCTTCCTTTGTCTCATCCACCTCTCCACTTCTCCTTCTTTTCTCCCTTTCCTCTTTCTCCTTTTTTCCCTTATCTCTTCTCATTCTTCCTCTTCTCTTCCTTCCCTACTTCCTCTTCCTCTTCCTCTTCTCCACTTATCCCTCTTCCCTCTTCCCTTTCTTTCACTTACTCATCTCTTTCTACTTCTACTTTTTTCCTCTTGTTTCTTTTTTCTTCCCTTTCTTTCTTACCCATCTGATTTTACAGCAAACATAGCTACTTGGCATACCATTTTGCATGCAACGATTCCCATTTCTTCTCAATTTTATATACAGTAGTTGTTATTCAAGATTAAGATTTGGAGATCTCGTATGCAAAACCATTTGGAGATCTCAAATACAGATTTTAGAGTTCTCTTACTTTCAATGTTACAACTTTATTTATATTTCATTAATGTAGAATAGAAGATGATTAAATTCCCTCCATACCATTCCCATTTTTTTAATCCGAACAATTTTCTTATTATTTTTCTCTTTTTATTTTAAACTATTTTCTTTAATATTTAAACTACTTTCTCTAGTATTTATCTATTTTCTATCATGTACTGGCTAATGAGTATTATGTGCTCTATGTTCTTAACTTAAATATTTTCTATCCTTATTTAAATTAACATTTGGTTTTACTACCTTCATATTATCTGGGAATGCTGTTAATTTCACATTTTCTTCTTCTTTTTCTACATGATATTCATGTAATCTTAAATTCCATTCGGGATATACCTATAGAGACCACAGCACTAGTTGTCCTTATTTTCAATTTTACAACTTTAACTGTTCTACAAGTATTTATATGGTATTTGATTCCAATTGGAAAATACATATGTGGGACTCACAGTAGATTTGCTACCCTGTACTATTTATACTAGAAACAGAAAACACACATTTAAATATTCTGACTATATCTTTAACCCGATTTAACTCTTTATTCTACTTTCAGTTTAATTCTATTATATTTCTGTCTAAATATCTAAGTCTATCACCTTCTATATCTACATAAGATTTATAATTTCCCCCTCATTATTTCTATCTTAAATACCTAGTGACTACTCTTTGTATCCAACTAATTCTCTATCTTCCTATATTTCTATCCTTTTGTGATTATAATCATTTATCTAGTGTCTTTTACTTTAAAATGCCCCTCTTCCACTCTATTCAATCCCTTCTCATGTAAATTTAAAATGTCAATTTGCTTTTATACCTTGTGTCTTCACAGCCAGACCATGTCGCGTACATCTAATCTTTGCAGCTAGTCCATATCATGTAGCTCTGTTTGTGGTTTTGCTGACATTTCCCCATTGTGCTGTTCCATTCACTCAAAGTCTTTTGGAAGTTTACACCTTTGTAGCATCTCCTCAACTTCTTGAAGTTCTGTTTCAATTCATTTGTTCTGTTGTCCTTGTGTAATATCTCATTCTTTATAATTCTCAATATTTTACCTTTTAGTTTTATCTCCTTCAGTCTTCCATCTTTCTTAGTTGATACTTTATTTCTCCTTCTACAGTTAGCATCCTTTTTAATGTCTTATCCCCAAATTTGCATTTTATTATCAACATTCTTTGTCGTTTACTTTCACACCTCCTTTCTGCCTCTTCCCTGGTTCTCTCTTCCACCTCTCTTTGAATGCGAAGAAGGAGCATTTGTTGCAGTTTTTGGAAGTTTTCTCTGAATTCTCTAATTAGTATCAAGCAGTCATCCATTTTCCTTTGCTTTGAAAGTTCCTCTAAGTTTGGTTGACAAAGAATTAATTTTCATGCACATGCTATTCAGTTTTTTCCTTGTCTCCACTATATGGCACTGTTTCCCTTTCCCACAATGGCTGGATTTTTAAAAATTGCCACTTTTTTTCCTATTTTGGTTACATAAATCTTTCTCACTCCCTTATCAGGATCATGATGAAAGACAGGGTTACTCACCCCATGCAGTGTCATTTATGCTGCTTTTAGTAGTTTACCTTATAGTTTTTTGGTTCCTGTTCTTATCAGTCGTCAATCATGCCTTACGGCTATTGCTCCGACGAGCATGCTTTTCCACCATCTTGTAATTAGGTGAAAATCCATTGGCCAGACTGGTCAACACTTCACCCGTGCTCTTGAATTGCCACCCATCTACCATCACCCCTTCAGGGCAATTCCGACCCCTGCAGGGTCTCCAAAAATGAAGGAAAAGAAGCCTGCTGAGAGCCGGTTATGGCTTCAGAGGCTTCATGCAGCAGACAGAAACAGGAAGTCAAATGTTAGAACTTTTGAACAATATGAGTTCAATAGAAAGAAGTAAACGAGGAAAGGAAGAAGGAAGTAGAGTGAAGTAATATACTTTAGATGACCTCTCAATTTCTGTTCTGTAAAAGAAAAAAAATACAGAAGCTTTATGTATATATATATATTGTAACGTGACTGGTTTTTAAATCTGTAACTAATAAAGAGGGGAAAAAAAACATTTATTAGTCTGCAAAAGTGCCACCCAACTCCTTATTTGGGAATACCTTAGGCCAGTGTTGTTCAAACTTGGTGACTAATTTCTTAAATTGTGGAGAATTCTGGGAGTTGAAGTCCACACACCTTAAACTTGTTCAAGTTTGAAAAACACTGTTATAGACTTAACACTCTGCCTACAGTGCCTTATAAACTGAAGACACTTGAACATTGGTTTGCTATTTAGTACAATTATATGGAAAACATTTAGGTACTTGCTTACAGATCATCCAATCTCAAAATAAAATATATGTTTTGAAATAACTGGGAAGGAAGAAGAAACTGGAGAGGCATTTTAGCACTTTATCAGTGTGCCTTGTCCGGTATTTCTGTTGTAATGTGTAGTAACTCATTTAGCCTCAAGCTTACCTCACTTTGCAGTATGTGGGTAAAATAGTTTGGTACAGCTCTGGTTGTAATAAATCCTTCAAAGGAGAGTCTTATTAATGGGAACTTTGACAGGCTCTTACCTACAGCAGTGCTAGTAATCTCAGCTAACTACTGGATCATACAAGAGAAAGGAATCTCTTATAGTGGAAACACCTATGCTTATGACAGGCTTGAAAAATCACAGTAATCATACAAGTCATTTGGGGGCTGCCCATTCATGAGGAGGGGAGCCATGTTTTTCAAATAAACATTTCAAAATTGCTTATTTCCTCTTAGATTTAATTGAAAGAAAAATGGATGTAGCCTCCATACTCCATTGACATGACCTATCATATTTCTCTATCAAGTACTAGCAAGGAGAAAATACACATCAACTATCAGTCATTTTCCTGGAAAACTTCACTAGCTCCTGGAAAGGTTTATCTATCACATAAATTTTTTTAAAAAAGATCTCACAGTCAGTAATCATTATTTTCCCATAAGATTTAACTGAGATTGTCCCATTAGTTTAAAAGAGATGCCACAACAAAAGAAAGATATACGACGAAATCAGATTTAGAAGCACAGACTGGGCCTTGATGTGTCTTTTCTATTTTGGTTATAAGCAAGTTCATGGGAGTTAATCTAGGCAAGTTTCCATCATATAATTACAAAAAAGTTCTTATATTCCTATGAAATTAATTCTGATTTGATAAAAAACAGATTTCCTGGAAATGGGCTTCATACAACTCAAAATATAAGGACTCACTTTCTGTATGATTTTAATTTACTGAAGATACTTGCAAGTTCTGCATTAATAAAAATTACATTGTTCATATTCATTTCCAATTTTTTTCTATTGTTTCATTGCTCCTTTCCTTTTTTCCTATATCAATTGATGCTCTCAAGAAGGAAAAAGCAGATCAACACAGAGAGTAGTATTTCTAGGTATTCAGCATATCATTAATATAACCAAGTCCATTTCAGAAAGGAGAAGAGTATTTTATTTCAGAAAAGGCTGTCTAAGCAAGCTTGAATCCTTTATAGCTAAGCAGATCATGTTTTGCTCAGTTTTTCCTTAGCCAAGTTTCTTGGATCATTGATTGACACGGGATGGGTGGGATTAAGCACAAACATTTCATCTATATTATCCTTAATCTGTCCATTTCGTTTGTAAATTAAGAATGCCTTCAGGATTGATTGAAATAGTATTAAGAGATAAATTCTATATAGAAATTTAATCTACAGTTAGCTTTTCAGGAAACATGGCCAAAGAGATCACAATATTTTTAATCAGCATTTTCCCACAATTTGACATATCTGTATAGAGTCTACACTATTTGTTTTCTTCTGTTGTGAAAATTGGAATAAATATATTTTAAATCAAGGAATTTATTCTCATAGAGGAAGCTTGCTGTCAGTGTCACCATTTTCTTATGGTGGCCTGCCATTCCCCTGGAAGGTGAGGGGGGGGAGGCATCAGCATCTTTGCTTGTATTCTCTCTGCTTGCAAAACCTGCATGGGAATTATGGAGGGGGCCTGCCTTCAGAGATGGTACGGACTTTCTCCCAGCTATTTTTTGCCAGTTCCAAGGTCATTGTCTCCAGAGTGTGAGCTCTCCATCTGCTTAGTACCATAGCATTCTCAAAGCATCATATTGGCTACCAGTGGACTGGGAGGTGAAGGGAGAATGGAATTTGGGGAAAGGCAAGAATAGTTTTATGCTTCACATACGAATCTCAGATTTCGCCTGACTTTACTGCTACCTTTTTCTCTCAATAAAAGTTTCTCTGATTCAACTCAATGGATTCCAGAGGTGTACTTTCCTGAGGGAGGGATGGGAGCAGGTCTTACATCAGATGGGATCTGAGATTCCTGGGTGAAGCATAAAGCTATTCTTTCCATTCCCCAAAACCTACCCTCCTTGACCAGTCCACTGGTAGCCAATATGATGCCAAGAAGATGTTTTGAGAATGCTGATGTGCTAGGCAGATGGAGAGTTCATGCTCAGGGCACAATGGCATTGAAGCTGGCAAAAACAGCTGGGAGTATGAACTCTCCACCTGCCTAGCACCTCAGCATTCTCAAAATATCTTCATGTCATCATATTGACTACCAGTGGACTGGTCGAGGGGGGTAGACTTGGAGGAATGGAAAGAATAGCTTTATGCTTCGTCCAGGAATCTCAGATCCCACCTGACTTTACTGTTACCTGTTTCTCTTCAGTAAAAGTTTCATTGATTCAACTCAATGGATTCCAGAGTCATGTTTTCCTGAGAGAGAGACAGAAGTAGGTCTGACACTTGACCTACAAAAGCTTGCCTTTTCAATAGATGGTAAGTAGAAAATTGGAGTAAAAAAGCAAAGTAGAGGGGGAAGAGTTTGTGTTCATTATGTCTACTGTCTTTGTGTGAGCGTTAATAAATGCCATGATCTTTCCAAAACAGCAAACTGAATTCATAGTTGTTGTACCCAACTCTAGAAAAATTGGAATGCATATAAAATAGCCAAATTAATCTGTTTGATCAAAGATAATATCTATGTTTATTGTTGATTGAAAGCCCTTTGTTAACTATTTGCATAAAACAGGAAAAATTAACATGATCTATTGTTTGGACAATTAGATAGGATAAATTTTAGAAAGAAGAGAGTTACAATGTTACTTTAGAAAAAGAGGTAAATTTATAATTGCACTTATACCTCCTGTAAAGAAGATTGAAAGTCATTTTGTATATCTTTTTTCTTTTTTTCTTCTACTTTTTTCTTTTTGCACCTTTCTTTGTCTTTTTTTCTTATTTATTTCAGTTTGTATTAATTTTTACTCTTGTTTTTAAAACTCAAGAAAATTCATTTGAAGTCTAGCCATCAGTGTACTACCCCCTTGCAACCACTAAATTTAGTGAACTATAGCACTATAGAAACAATAGTTCACTATAGAAACCAACATGGCTGTCTAAAGAACTCTCTGATAAATTGAAAGACAAAACGGATAAGTAGAAAGAGTAGAAAGAGGTCACATAACTAAGGCAGAATATCAGCAAATAATCTGAGCCTGCAAAGATGAAGTGAGGAAAGCTAAGGCTCAAAATGAACTAAGACATGTGACAAAAGTAAAAAAATAATGAAAAAAGTTTCTTTCAACATGTAAAAAAACAAAAAAAAAGTCAAATAAATGATTGATTCATTAATGGGAGAAAGTGGCAAGAAAGTGACAAGCAACAGGGAGAAAGCAGAACTGCTTAAGTTGATTTTTGTATCTGTCTCTACAGAAAAGGAAAAAAACAGTCCAACCTATCAAAAATAGTACAGTAAAATCCTGACTGGACTGGGTTTCATGGTTTGGTGGGCTTTGTGCAGGTATGCCTGTAGTGCCCTGCATCCCCACTGTTGTAGCAGTTCACTTGTCTCACTGGCTTCTCAACTGTGGAAGAAGAGTCCATCCCCACATTGGACAGCCCAGCTGGGCCTCCCTTCATAGGCAAACCACCCCTTGCCATCCATGAGGCCATTCTTTCTATTAAACAGAATATTTGTACTTCCATAATGATGATCCAGGCATCATCACTCCCCGTTTACCTCACTCTCACACTTGGGGCCCATTCTGGGAGCAAATCAGCTGTGGCCTCTTTGGTTTCCTTCACCACTTCTGTCTGCTTTACTCTCCTTCTAAGTTCATGATTCCCCCATGTCTTCCCCTCAGCCAGGGTCTTTAGCCGATTCCAGACTGGGTCTGAAATTAAACCACCCTATGAATTTTGCTCCATTCTGGTCTGTTCCACTTTGGCTAGATCCATTCCCTTTCTTTCTGCAATCTGACACAATAACCTGTTCAGGTATCTGATGTACTCAGACAACCTTTCACTTCTCTTTTATTATGTTTGCTAAAACCACAACAGCAGACTAGAAACTGTTTCAGCAGGTCCAAACTCATCCTGCAGTAAACAGAGGTAATCACGCACAGTGAAGTGCCTTTGGCTGAGTGTTAAACTTCTAATGGCTTCCACCCTGGAACCCTTTATGCTCTCTCTAACCCTTAGCTTTCTTTGGGCGTCTGATACATTCCACTCTCCCACTGCCTGCACAGCCTGCTCCATCCAAGCTTCATATTCTTATTCCCCCTCTGGCACTGATTGTGCCCCCCAAAAGATATGCAGCTTCTTATACCTAGCCCCTACACAGTAGCTGACAATCTGATTCAGAATGGGTGTCTGGCTTCCCATATCCTGGGTAGGTCCTACCTCTGATGTTCCTGCAGTGGACAAGATGTGTGTCTCCCCTTGTGGCCCCAGAGTCTTTGCTGAGGGTGTGGTCCATGAGTGGTCCTTGCCCTGACATCCTCAGTCAAGTAAAGGTTCTTGGCTCCAAACCATTTTGGGATCTTTCTCTTCCACTCCAATAACACATAAAAGTGAGAAGAGTCCTGTTCCAACTTTGTATCTACCACATAAACCCTCTGATCTGGGACATGAGCCTTCGCTGTCTGTAGATTTGCTTTTCTGACCAGGCATCCCCAGGGAGGTCCATTGCAATACTTGTTTCTGTTGGATCCTTGGAGTCAGCTCTGCCAGAGACAGGAAACAATTAAGAGCAGAGGCTTTCTCCCTCTGCGGCTGCAGACAGTCTCCCGGCTGGCTCCTTGGTCCTGTTTGGTTAAAGTGCCCAAAGCACTAGTATTTAAAGGGAACAAACTAAGCACGTGTGTGGAAAGTTTCTTGCTATTACTATTGTAGTTTGTTAACAAACTGTTTATACCTACGATCAAGTTCAGCCTTGTTCTTTCAGCCACTATCTTTCATGTGGCGATAAAGGTGGGATTCCTGGAAGAAAAGGACAAGGGAGATCATGAAGGGGTTGTGGCAGAATGACAACCCTCAACCCGCTGACACATTTTGTTCCAGCGAAGGAGATTTGGGAAGCATTTATGGTGCAATTTGACTTCTGTCAGCCTTTTGTCAATCCAGACAAGAATCACAAAACAGAGTACTAACACTACCTTTATTGTAAGTTAGAGTAACAGAATCTTGCAAGTATAAAAATTCTTCTCCCCTCCTTTATTTTTACTTTTCAAAAAACTAGGGAAGGTTCCTTCTGTGATGCCTCCCACACTCTTTTAATTTCTGTGACCTGAGAAACCTTTGCATGACAATTGAATAGTTTGCAGCTCTTCCTTCCATTTCTGCAGGAAATAGTCATGGTGTTCTATACATAAATTTATTATTATTCATATCTATTTAGATAGACAATAGTTCACTTGCAAAGATTTCATTAGAAGTGCATATGACCCCAAAAGACAGAAGAATAAATACCGTTGTACAAAAACAAATAAATTGTTTCCCCATGTAATGTGCCTACCATTTCTTTTTACACCGTAGCCAACATGAGGCCTCTATATTTACTTAAGCCCCATGAACATTGTATTTAAAGTACTATTATTGTTGATGCAATTTTACTTTACTAGTCCACATACTTCTTCATGGCTTCTGCATTGGGAATAACATCTTTGATTGTTTATATTCCATAATTCATCAAGCTCTGTATTTATAAATTGAATATATTTCAAGATATGGACACATACAAATGAGTTCCATAAATAGAAACTACCAGTCATTAAATGTAAAGTTTGGTTTTAAATTTGTAAATTTACTTTGTAAAAAAAAGTTTCTTATGCAACTGCAAGTAATTTTGGAAAACCTAAATTCAGTTAAAATCAATTCACAAAATCCAAGTGCAAATCATTAAAGACATGCCAAATTATTATAACTGTATCTAAACTGAAGGGAAAGCACCACAGGCAACTGAAATAATATATTTCACTATCATTTCACATATGTTTAAACCATGCAGTGCTTAAAATAATTCAGATATTGGGCACCAAAAATAATATTGCTACTAGTGTGGGCTAAACCTAATCATTTGCACTTTAGTTGCATAATTTAGAAATTCATGCTTCATTTCAAATTTAATTTTAGTGCAAGAATGTCAACCTAAGCAACTATTAAGCTGGTGAAAAGTCCTGTTGCTAAAAATGGAGAGAAAATGCTGGCTTGAAGTTAAGTCATGAGGATTGATGGCATAATCCAAGCAGAGAGAGAATGATGTGCTAAATTCCATTAGAATTACAAGAACCTAATGTTTTGCATGGATTCTGTTAATTTCAGCAGGCATGCTTTCTTTTCTCCAGTGTATATCTATTATTAGTGAGGTTTAATTGAGCATATCTCCTTCATATAGTCCACAATTGGTGAGGAAATTCTTCTTTCTGAAACTGAAGCTGAACATAGAGTGCGGCCTGTCCATGTACTCCATTCTAGGTATTTATTACCGTTTAAGGTAAGAATTGTCTTTCACAATGAAAGTTGAAAGTATATGTGGGGTTCCTATCCAAACATACATACAGATATTGTTCAAATATATAGAACTGAGTTGTAAACTTACACCTCACACCATTGTGTGAACAGCTTAGAATGTATTATCAATAGGTACTACTTGTTATGTTTAATGACTGTTCATTAGAAGGACAAATGATGAAGCAGAGACTCAAATATTTCAGTCACCTAATGAG
>JANHFO010004461.1:105509-123781 GCA_032468095.1 Pareas carinatus
GTCTGAACCCAATTGGTTCAGTACTTTCCGGGATTACCTACCAGACACAAACGGGGCTAATTTTTTATATATATATATTTGTTTTTAAATGTTGTGCTTATATTTTATTGTTTTATGATTGTTTTTTAAGATGGCTGTACACCGCCCTGGGTTCCTTTGAGGAGAAGGGCAGTATAGAAATATAAATATAAATAAATAAATAAATAAATGAGTATAGTCCCCACCGTCACATCGCTAGCATCTGCTTAGATCACAAATGAAACATTTGGGTTGAGGTGCTTTAGAACCGGCTCAGCTGCAAACAAGCGCTTAAGCTTTTTGAATGCTGCTTGGTATTTCATCGATCACTTTAGCTGCTGGCTTGATTTTGGCTTGTGCCTTCCTTTAGTTTTTAGCAAGTGAGTGATGGGGCCACTTTAGCAATGGAGGGGATGAATTGGTAGTAGAAGTTAGTGAACCCCAGGAAACTGCAATTGTTTATGGGTCCAAGGTGGGGTCCAGTCTAATATTGACTTAACCGTCTGAGGGTACATTTCAATACCTTTATTCCAGATGTGGTAGCCCAAATAATCAACCTTCTCCTGGTGAAACTCACACTTAGAAAGTTTAGCATATAGTTTGGCTGCTCTCAGTTTTTTCAGTACTTCCCTCACCAATTTCACATGTTCAGCTTTGGCCCCAGTATAAATTAAAATGTCATCGAGGTACACCAACACCACCTTAAAAAGATGCTGATGTAACACATTAATCAATTGCATAAACACAGCAGGTTTCCCTTGTAGACCAAAAGGCAGGACCCTGAATTGGAAGCAGCCCAAAGGACAGTTAACAGCAGTTTTCCATTCATCCCCTACCCTAATCCTCACATGGTAATATGTCCCCCACAACTCCAGCTTTATATAAAAAAAAAATCCCCTTGCAGTGGCTCAGCAGCTAAGATGCTGAGCTTGTCAATCAGAAGGTCGGCAGTTCAGCAGTTTGAATCCCCAGATTCTGCCAACCTAGCAACTCTAAAGCATGTAAAAATACAAGAAGAAAAATAGGAACCACTTTGGTGGGAAGGTAACAGCACTCTGTGCACCTTAGGCATTTAGCCATGCCGGTCACATGACCACAGGGTTGTCTTCGGACAGCGCTGACTGTTCAGCTTAGAAATGGAGATGCGCACCGCCCCTAGAGTTGGATTGACTAGCATGCAAGTGTGAGGGGAACCTTTACCTTTAATCAACACATAAATGAAGAGAACCGTCCTTCTTCTTACAAAACAAAACAGGAGCCCTCACCGTCAGACAGGCAGACTGAATGAATCCCCATTGGAGATTTTTATCAATAAAACTGCACAGGGATGGATTAATTATGCAACAGGTGCAACCCAAGTTCACAAGAGCAACTAACTTAATTGTCCACCCTGATGATGGGTTCCTAAGTATCATGGGGACCATTACTGTGATGATAGGACCACTTACCAGGGGGTCCTCATCATCATCTGAGTTGCTCGATCCCAAAGGGGTAATCAGGGGGAGTTGGAGTTCTTTCCTCGGCAGCCAGAGGTGGGAGGAACTCAATGGCCTCCACATCTTTCAACATGACCTTACGATCCCGTGGAGGTGGCTTAGAAGGTGTGAGGTTAGCCTTCATGGCTGGGCACTTGCTCCTGCACGCCGTTGCTTGATGCCCATCCTTCCTGCAGGTGAAGCAGGTGGTGGAACATGGTCGCTGACTCGGCTGTTTCTTGAGCTCTCACTTGTCAGGTGGATGCCCTGTCCAATTCTTCTCTCAATCGATCTCAACTTTCTCAGCTAGCAGGAACCAGTCATGTAACAGGCGGGGGTCGCCCCTTGAAACACAGGTGTCGTATATGTCATCATTGAGGCCATCCTTGTAGCACCTGGTTAGCATGTCTTGAAGCCAATCTTTCAAGTGGCACGCCAAGTCATGAAACCCCTCCGTGTATTCAGTCACCCCACTGCGGCCCTGGCAGATCATCTTGATGTGATCTCTGGCTTTCTGGTCTGCTAAGGGGTCTTTGAAACATCTACAAAACAAAACTTTGCAGCTCTGGGGACTCCTCATTGTACAATGTGACCATTCACCTTGCAGCAGCTCCCTCCAGCATCATGGTGACGGTCCTGATCTTGGCGCCCTCCGATATCAGGCCTGGCCCATACTCCTGCATGTAGATGGGTCACAAAAAACTCCAGCTGTTTGGGGTCCCCATCAAACTTTGCCCTTCAGAGGAGGGAGCTTGTGGCTCTTCTTTCTGCCCTGGCTGGCTCCTGGAGTTGCAGCTGTGGTGGCCTCGCCTCCTTTCACCCCATCATGTGGGAGATTGGCTTCCTCCCCTTTATTGGCCAACTCAAGCTGGCAGGTCTCTGTGTCTGATGATGCCCATAGACCATAGACTGGACTGCCACTGGCCTCCTCTGTCCATTTGGAGGAGCCTGGGAGGAGCTCTGATTGAGGCTTTCCCCTCAGCACTCAGCTTCTTCCTGATCACTGTCACTTGCTGACATGCTGTCGCTGATCCTCATGGTAAAGAATGGCTCTCTGGGTTGACCAATACTTCAGATGTCACTTAATGTAAGAACCTGCTCCTGTCTCTCCCTTAGGAAAGTATGATTCTAGAATCCATTGCATTGAATCAGAAAAATGTACTGAGAATAACACTTAGCAGTAAAGTCAGGCAATATCTGAGGTTTAGATGCACAGCTTGAAGCTATTCTTCCCCTTCCCTCCATAGTTCATTCACACACCCCTAGTAGCCAATGCAATGTCAAGATGATGTTTTGGGAAATGCTGAGGTGAGAGGCAAATGGAAAGTTCATCCTCATGGTACAATGGCTTTGAAGCTGGCAAAACCAGCTGAGAAGAGGACCATGCCCCCTCCCTAATTCCCCTGCAGGAGTTTCAAGCAGACAGAGTCCAAGCAATGATGCAGATGCCTTCTCGTCCTCCTCCAGGGGAATGGCAGGCCAACATAGAAAAATTGTGGTACTGACATACAGATTCCTGACATATTTGACAGACCATATGTACTTTCCCCACTATAATTTAGTTGTACAAGCCTAAATAGGTGATCCCTTCATTTCAGCAAGACAGTTCTTGACATTTTACAAACCTGCAAACCCATTTCTCTGATCTCATGGAAAGTTAACTTAACAACACATTCCTTGTCATAGCAAGAGAA
This sequence comes from Pareas carinatus, assembly GCA_032468095.1. Classification (NCBI taxonomy): domain Eukaryota; kingdom Metazoa; phylum Chordata; class Lepidosauria; order Squamata; family Pareidae; genus Pareas; species Pareas carinatus. The sequence goes on from JANHFO010004461.1 coordinate 108,697, forward strand.
AAAGAATGTGCTTCATTTCCATTACACAATCTGTCTGCCAATAAAGGCTGGATATGACTGTTTGGCATTCCTTTGGTAGCCGCCTTGAAAAGATTGGGTGCAGAGTCTTGCAAGGGTAGAGAAACCTGCCTAGTCCAATTCAAATATAATGGAGCAGGAAAGACTATTTGATCTCAACAGAAGAGTCTGGGAAATTTAAGGCATGTGCAAAGGTAAATGTTGAACGATAAGATTGAACAAATAGCAACGCCAGCCACTAATCTTGCCACAGAATGCTATTCCACTGTTCTCCCATCCCACTGGTCCCCATCATTCAGGCTCAGTTTTCCAGGCATTATGAACTTGAATGATGGAATTATTTAGAAGACAAAAATGCTTTTGTTATGATCTAATGTAAAATGAGAACTTATTACAAACCTTATTCAGTTCAGCTGCAAGAAAACTCAAATTTTCCTTTTTTGTTCTTTCCGTTCTACATATAACTTCTCTGAAGCTGAAAAAGCGAATTTCACTCTGTTGTGTTCTACTATACATGTCTATTCCATGAGGACCCAAAGCAAACATCAAATATACCAATTGACTATTCTTCTTACCATGATCTTTTCAACACAGGAGACACCAATAAAGTTACTCTTCAAAATAAGGATTTTTCCTACTGGAATCCAAATTCTAGTGCTACAGTAAAGAGTAATTTGTAAAAACCTACAAGGTACAGTCTCATAAATTTATTTTAGAGTGTGTAGGTCATTTTGAATCTATTAATAATGAAGAGCCAATTAACTAAAGCTACAACACTGTAATTATTATTTCTGCTACCAACTTATGGCCCGCCTCTTAAAAGAGCAACAAACAATGGAGCAGGCAACAAATTTGCATAATCACTGGACCACATTTAAAGTATCAACAAAACTATAACAAATAGATATTTCATCCACTGATAATTCTAAGGCAACAGTTACCAGTTCAGTTTCTACTGTAGCCTTAGGGCAATATTCTTCCATATTGTCATGAATAATCCTTAATTGTCTTCAGCAGAAACAAAATCCCAGAGACCACAGTGTGATCAGACCACTAAGAAGGCTTACCTAAAGTATATAGCATATCACAGATCAGTGATGTACAATCTATATCTGCAACCATATGCAAGTCTTCACCCCTTTTTATTGGTCCTCAGAATGATGGCCGTGGAGGTGGCACCCGCGTAGAGCTGCGGGTGTCAGTGGAATCAAGGACGAATTTGGGGTGAAAGGACCGGGTCTTACCTGGTCCCAGCCATGGTGCCAGCCAGGGGAATTTCCCCTCTGTCAAAGAAGGGCTTTTTTACCCTCCGGAGGCTTATGAGGAGGCAAGGGGATGTCCACAAGAGCCACCATGAAAGCTGAATAGGCGGCGGCGGCGCCATTTTGAAGGAGAGTGTGGTGGGCGCTGCAGACTCCTTGCTGCAGTTTTGCTGCAGCCCTGGCAAGAACAGCAGGGATGGCGATGGTGGTGGTGCTCCGATGTGCACCGCCGGTCTAGGGTGGTCTTGGCGAGCCGCCAGATCCCCCCCACAGGCGGAGGCGGCGGCGGTCGATGTGCCACAGACGCTCTCCCAACGATGGAGGAGGCAATGCTGGCAAAATAACAGAGGAGGCGGCGGTCTATCCCAACTCCTAGGCCGTGGCCCCATAGACTGCATTGGAGCAGGCGATGGCGATGATGGCGGTGGCAGCGTTACGGGATTTCGAGTTGTGGCCACAGGGGAGAAGATGCGGGCAGCAACAGACCCAAGATGGTGGCGACAGCGGCCACCCCTCTGGCGATTTAGCTGTGGGCTGGAGCGGTGGTGCCTGGGGATGATGGCAGCGCCCCAGTGCCCTTATTCTTCAGGTCACAGAAGCTTTGCCTCGGGAAGAGAGTTGGGGGTCTGCCTGTCAATGGGTTATCTTCGATTTCGTGTGTTGGGACTTTTTCCATCTGTCCTTTTTTCATCTCCTCCCTGCACTGAAAGTGTTGGGAAACATCCAGCTGGCTGCACACAGGCCCTCAAGGCCTCCCGATGAAGGGATTTGGAGATGGGGGACTTGTTTAGACTGGCCAGGCTCCCAGGTGAGAGGATGGGAGCCTGGTTGTACCATGAAGTCCAACTGCCGGGACTCTGGATTGGGGAGGTGCGGGTGGTGACAGCCCCCCCCCGACCTCTATCCTTGTGCTTTGATGGAAAGCCTCCCCACCCCTGCTGCCATCTGGGGTATGGGAAGCCTTTATGCCTTCGGCCTCAGAACATTCCTGCCGCCTTTGGCCAATTTTGGTCAATTTTGACTCTTGTTACACTGCCTACCACCCAACTTGACTTGACCACCTGATGGTCCTGAATCCAATTATGTTCCTCGCTCCCTGATCTTCCTCAGGCTGTTGTAATATTTTGTATATTTAGAATTTGTAATCTTACTATATGATACTTTTATATACCATGGAGCAGCTTTGTCCCCCTCTCTCAATGTCAGCCTGTTAAGCTGCTCAGTCTCGATGACGGGAATGGATACCCGGAGAGTAGGTACCTGGCCAAAGGGAAATTTAAGGTTTTTTAAAGAAATTTTTTAATTAGAATTTTAAAGGGTAGGAGGGGGGCTGTAGGGAGGGGGGAGGCAATTATAGCAGGAGGCAGGGTAGGGTCTTCAGGCAGACTGGATTACAAAACAAGGGTTCTGGAAGTCAATTGGGGGAGCAGTTCACAGGAGGGTGGGGCATCGAAGATTCCGGTGGGTAGATATAGGGGGCGAGGGCCAAATCAAGTGAGGGGCACGTGCCCTCGCTGTATTCAAGCACTGGCACGAGCCGACCCCCAAGGCCCACCCTGCATTCTGGGCGGTCCGGGTCTCCGAACTCAAGCCCTGCGGCTGATGGCTTGCAATGCCAGGTCCGTGGTTAATAAAAAAACCCTCATTTGTGATCTTGTTCGGGAGGGGGGCACGGACCTGGTTGGCATTACAGAGACCTGGTTGGGCCAAGAGGGGGGGGGTCCCCCTCATAGAAATGTGCCCACCAGGCTTCTGTGCATTTCATCAACCGTGGGCTCTGAGAAGGGATGGAGGTGTGGCGATTATAATCAAAGAGGAGTTGAAGCCAAGGGAGACCACTGTCCCTCAGGTAGCCGGATGTGAGTCTCTCCTGGTGAAATGGGGGCCTGGTAGGCAGATGGGCATGCTGATCATGTATTTGGCTCCCTGCTACGTGACGACGGCCCTACCTGAGCTGCTCGAGGTCATCTCCGAGGTTGCGATGGAGACCCCCCGGCTTTTGGTTGTGGGCGACTTCAACCTGCCATCGGTAGGGGAGGCCTCAGGAGTGGCTCGGGAGTTCATGGCCTCCATGATGACTAGTTCAGGCCCCTACTCACACAGGAGGACACACGCTGGATGTGATTTTTGCGTCTGGACAGTGGTTGGATGATCTGAAATTAGGGGAATTAGTCATCGAGTCCCAGTCATGGTCAGATCATCATCTCCTTAAGCTTGACTTCCTCTCCGCCACGCCCTGCTGCAGGGAGGCGGAACAAACAATAAAATAAATAAATAAGGAATTTTTTATATTTGTGTGCTTTATTTAGATACTATCTCACTTCATACTTTTTCGTATATATATTTGAATTCAGGCAGGAATTCAATGTATCTTTGAAGAGATACCAATTTAGATTTTAATTCTATTTTCTTTACTAGTACTAAAAATAAAAGATTCTTCATACTTTCATTTAAAAAGGCTACAAAAAAGTTATGATGTAATATTTTAGTTAAAGTATTTACACATCTATCCTATCGAGCAGATGTTTCTAATAGATGAGCAAATAAAATTTCTTGTTATGATCAAGGCAAATTTTAATGCAAGCTTCAATAATATACTTTATATTAAAAAAAACCTGGTGGTTTACATAATACCTAATATTTACATATTTATTTATAAAAAAGACACTTGAAATCTAACATAACAGGATTTCATTTTAAAGCTTTATTGAAGCAAGTTGTTTTAATGGATCATTGGTGCTTATGTGAAACTATAATCTGGCTAGAAAAGGTTTCATAAGATTATAAGTAATTTGTGTGGTATTATTCACAATTGTGAATTTGCTGAGGAGAGAAATATTGACCATTCATTTTTAAAGTTAATTAGGAGTTAATCTGTTTGACAAGAGACACTTAAAATATGCTCAGAAGTAGTTTTTCATTAGAACTGAAACTTTTAAAAAACATAGGAAATAATACTTTCCGAGTGTGTGTTTATAGATATTGAACATAGGTACGTCAGAGCATTTCCACTACTGCTATATTACATTTAGAAAATGATATCAAAAGAATAGATGTTTACTTTTGGCTTTCTACCTTGCAACATTCCAGAACATAAAAGCTGAGAGGTGAGCACTTAGCTGAATGCCATTCAGTTCGAGCAGGTGAAAGTGCCATTACAAATATTTCCTGAGGGAACTCCAAATCTCTTACAGTCTACAGTTCATGCACTCTCATCAATTGCCTTGGGGCATCATTCTCAGTGTCTCTTCAGCAAAAACTATCATATAACCACAGTCATATTCCCTTTTCAGCTAGCTGTATAGAAAGTTGGCCTAGGGCAGAATGGAATCTAGGCCCCCAAATATAACTTTCATTCTTGATGGGGTTCCTAGGATTACTGATCCTGCTGTATACTTAACTTTTACCAAACTTTCTGGAGCCAGCCTAAAAAGATCCCCGGTCTGCGGTTGGGCTGGCCTGGAAGCAAAGAAATAACCGGTTAAAAGTTGATTGGTTAAGACGCACTTGGCCGCGGCAAGTATAGAAAGACAGCAGCCAGGGTTTGCCGGCTGCTGGAGTTCATTGTTAGTTTCATTGTTAAATAAATACTGTTTTGATGCGCCTTGAAGCCTCCAGCTCTCTTTTGTCGTACAGCTAATAGATCCCATTTTCTTACATTGCCTAATCCTTTGTTAATTGTTCCAGTTGGAAGGTGTAGCACAGCCTAAATGTATTGGATGGGGGGGTACATGTAATAAGCAAGGATTGGAGTTGTTGACTAGCTGGAAGAGGTAGGATCTCATAGTTAAGAATGAAATCTATGCTCGTTTGACATTCAAGGTATGGCATAAGAAGTGTTGATGTGTGATGGTGCATCCATTATATCATACCTGGATGCCAGCTGGATCTGGATTGACTTCTCATGCAATATTGGCAGTGGGATAGAGACTTCCACTGAATCTGAGAAAACAGACTACTTGCAGGGTGTTATACATATGTAAGAGAAAAAATGACCAATGTCTTAGACTGCTAGTAGTTGATTGTTTAAATTACTGTTTCCAGCATTTTTCTCCTAGAATGGGAATGGTGAAGAATGGTAAGGTTATTCTCGGGTAAAACCTGTTATGTTCAATAATGGCTTAATTCCAATAACAACACTCGGAAGTACAAATTTTTATCATGTCCATTTCTGATTGGAAAAAAAATGTATTTATCTTCTAGTAACTACAAATAAAAGTCAGAATTTCAAAGGTGCTTCGGCAATTAATTCTCTTGTTTTCTTTGCATCATTTTAAAATGGTGTCTTTAAAGCAATTACTGAAATATACTCAGTCCACACAAGGCAAAAAAAAGTTTGTTGTGTGGAAAAAGAAAGAGAAACTTATGTTGGGTTATTTTCATTAAAATCATTTAGTACAATAATGAAGAAAAGAGAATATACAATATATTTTTGAATCATGCAACCAGGCAACCAAAGCAGGTTTTCCTGTTAATTTCAAAAGAAGGGTTCAATTCAGGGAATTATTTCCAATTATTTTTCAAATGGCCATTAAGGAAACCGCAGAGAAAGAGAGAGACAGAGTTGGTGTTGCAAAAGTTTGTAGCTGGAAGGAAAGTCCTTCCTTATATTGAAGTAAAGTTCTGAAAATAAGCAGAGAACAGATTTATTGATTTTTGGTGAAGTCTGGGTGTAAAAAAGAGAAAGAATAAAGAAGTGTTCTTTGCCTGCTATGTCCAAATGACATCCCAAGTGGCCTTCTTAAGGGGGGGGGAGGGGAGGGGGCAGGTGTCTACCCCGGCACATGGATAGAACTGCCCTAAGGCTAGGGCTAATGGTATTGGCTGAGCCTGCTGTAAGCCTCTCTTTTCTAATAGCCAACTTTCTGTGTGCAAGAAGATAGACAGTTATTGATTGGTCCAAATGCCCTTGAGTTGACAACATCTGAAATGAAAATCCACAAGGCTAGCACAAACTTTCTGCAAGTTCAATTTCTGGAATCTGATTATGAGACAGGATTGTGAAACCCACTCAGGCATGTAAAAAGGCCTCCTCTTTATATTATTCTTTTTTTTGCACTGTAATTATTTGACGGTAAGCAACTTCCTAAGATTTGTTAGACAAGCAGCAATGTGAAGAGGCAATCTAAGGATAATAGTGTTTTGATTAAAAGGAGAGAGTGAAAGAGAGAAGCACCATCTTCTCTAAAAGGTTTAATGGCAAAAAGATGTAAATCTAAAAGATTTCACATTTTCAGAGTCTAAGCTTAATTAGGTAGAAATAAATACAATATTCTTTCTATGGGTTTTTTTTAAAGAAAGAAAAGGCTTTTAGGAAAATGTTCAGACAAAAAGCTATATAAATATAAATGTTTTCAGGTGTGGCTGAACTCAGAACAAGTGCATATTTTTAAAATTGAACATTTTCTGATGACTTTCTATGAATTAAAATGCTGAAGTTACAATTCACAAATGCTGTGAATTGGGAATTGAAAGCGCTATGGGAGTTTATTTGTATCTTATTAAACATTCTCCTGTATTCTACAAATTCCTCTCCAATCAATACATCGATTACTGTATAAACCTTAAATAAAGCATTATTAAACTGGATGCAGTGTTCATGTCTTGGTGGGTTATTTAGAAGCATAAAAGATACACTCTTAAGAAACAAACCCACACCATGCATTCTGCAGATGGAATGCATGTTAAATTTATTCAGGCATTGATTTGTAATGTTGATCCTCTATGGCTTCGTGTTTCTTTCCTCATTAATCTTAGTTAACCCTCTAGAAACAATGCCAGAACTGTCATTTGATGTTCTGAACATCCAGCAGGCAAAGATTGTTGCTTTTCGGAACTGCAGATCATGACAAAATAGACTAATCTCAAGCCACATGTCTGGACATAGCTGATTATTTTCTTAAGATGATTTTCTTAAGAATTTAAGACGATTTTCTTCCACAAACCACAATATTTGTCTCAAAGAAGCATATAGGTATGAAAACTCCTAGATAAAAATATATATATACCATGAGGCAAACAGGTCATGTCTTGTGAAACATCCATGTTAGAAAGAAAACCTATTAAGAAATCAAATAATATTTTATGTATAACAAGAAAATGAGAAATAGAGCTATTTAACTGTCATTTCTAAAAATACAATTGTTAATTAGAACGGTCAGACAACAGATCTTCAGATACATGCAGAATTTGAATAAATATTATCACAAGTAAGTCTCCAGTGCATCTACTGGATGCAATGCAAGTGAAGAAATTAATTGAAAGTCGGGAGTGTCAAAAGACAAGAATGACACCAATGCCAGGAAACGTAAGGGTGCAGGCCCAATCAATTCAGTGGACATATATTTTAATTTTTCCAAGATTCCAGGATGCAGGATTTTTCAACCCGTGATACGCATCCACCTTGTCTAGTTTTAGAAGCAGCGGCAGCATCACTCACGTCTGACAAAGTTGACTGGACTGCGATGTTGCCGACGTTCTAGGGAGCAGAATTGCTGTGCTTGGCTTCCACTGATTGGTGCTTCCGGAAGCGCTGACAGAAGAGTCAATCAGCTGGAACCAAAAGTATGCCAATTCTGCTTCCCAGAGTGTTGACAACTGTTGTGTTCTGGCCCCCGGCCTGGCCCGTTGACACTGGGGGGGGACTCGTGTACTTCGGAGGAGGCGGAGGCGGTCCAAGTACTCGCCTCTACAGCCGCACTGCAGGCAATAGGCCCGATGGTCCCCGAGCCGTCCCACGCATGCGCAGACATGCCTGGGACGACGCCTGCAAACTTGCCGGCTCTGGAGACGTCGCGCACAGGCGCGGATGGTCCCGGAGCGTTATCATTGGGCGTGCCAGCCCCCGATACGCAAACTGCAGGCAAGAAGCAGCCGGCAACCAGGCGCGACAAGGCGGAAGAGGAGTCAGCTGTGGATCCCCTCGGCGACGGCACCTGTCAATGATGTGCAACGGTTCCTGGGCTTTGCCAACTATTACTGAACCTTTATTCCCAGGTTTGCAGCACTAGTCACACTGCTCATGCGCCTCCTGCAGAAGAATGTTCCATTTCAGTGGGGACCACTGGAGCAACAAGCTTTCGATCGGTTCAAGCACACCTTCGTCTAGGAGCTGATACTTCAACACCCTGACCCCAGAAGCCCATTCGTGGTGGAGGCTGATGCATCCGACGTCGCAGTAGGAGCCGTGCTGCTACAGGCACGGGAGCTCGACAGCCTGTTGCACCCCTGATCCTACACTCTCGAAAGCTCACCCCTGCTGAGCGGAACTATATGATTTGGGAGAAGGAGCTGCTGGCAATTAAGGTGGAGTTCGAGGTCTGGCGGCCCTACTTGGAGGGGGCCAGACACCAGATCAAGGTATGGACCGATCATCAGAACCTGGAATTCCTGCAGACTGCACACAAATTAAACCAGCGGCAGATCCGTTGGTCATGGTTCTTTACCCGTTTTGATTTCCACGTGACTTATGTGCCCAGCGGCCAGAACACGCGGGCGGATGCCCTGTTGAGAAAGCCAGAATACACTCAATCACCCTCGTCTATACCACTGTGCACAATCCTTCCTGTGGGTGCTTTAGCCGCGATAGGGGAACCCATCAACCTGTTGGAGGCCCAGCAACGGGATGAGTGGGCAGCCCAGCAAGTACAGGAGCTGGACGCAGGGTCTCCTTGGACGGTGGTAGATAATCTGCTCCGCTATCAGGACTGCTTGTATGTCCCCGCCGGCCCCCTTTGTGGCCGTGTCATCTCACAGTGCCACGACGGTCCCTCGGCCGGACACTTCGGACTGTTCAAAATCCTGGACCTTGTCAGTCGGATATTTGGGTGGCCACGGCTTTGGCATGATGTCCACGCCTTCGTCACGTCCTGTGATACCTGCCGGTGGGCCAAGTACGCACCCGGCCCCTCGCCCGGGTTACTCTACCCATTGCCTACCCCCACTCGCCCGTGGGGGATGGTCTCTATGGATTTCTTAACAGATCTACCGCTGTCCTCCCGGCACACCACGATTCTGGTGGTGGTAGACATGCAGACCAAGATGGCTCACTTCATCCCTTGCCACGGCCTACCATCGGTGCAAATTACAGCCCAGCTGTTCATCGAACATGTCTTTTGGCTCCACGGCCTACCAGACAAGATAGTGTCTGACCGAGGCACACAGTTCACTGCCCGCTTCTGGAGGGAATTGATGCGGGCCCTTCAGGTGCAGGTCTCCCTGTCTTTCGCATACCACCCCAAGACCGATGGTGAAACAGAATGCGTCATCGGCCTACTAGAACAGTATCTACACTGCTTTATCAACCAGCAGCAGGTCGATTGGACTGAGTACCTTGCCATAGTGGAGTTCGCATTCAATAACTCCCTCTACACATCCACATGGATAACACCATTCTTCGTTTCCATGGGGTTCCATCCCCGCTTATTTTATCTGACGGCCCGGGAAGTGCCCGTTCCCACTCCACCCACATTTTTGACAGTGTTGCAGGCCATTCACCGGGTTGTACGCCGGCAATTGGACAAAGCTAAGGCAGCTTACAAGCAGGTAGTGGACCTGCACTAACCCACCACTCGTTGTCGGGAAACAGGTGTGGCTTTCCACCAAGCATCTATCCCTCAACGCTCTGGCTCAGAAACTGGCTCCCCAATATCTCGGCCCTTTTACAGTCAAGGCCATCATCAATCTGGTGGCCTACTGCCTAACACTTCCGAGGTCCCTGTGGGTACACCCTGCATTTCACTGTTCACTACTACTCCCCGTACAACCTGTGTAAGCCTTACGACCCCCTGCTCGGACCATGCCATCTAGCCAACGGGTGCCCACATAGCGGGTAAACAGCATCAGGGACTACAGGTGGCTGAAGGGCCGCTTCCAGTATCTCGTCGCCTGGGAAGGACACAGCCCCAAAGCCTTCTCTTGGAAAGATGCGGCCCAGGTACACGCACCCAACCAGATCCTGGATTTTCATCGGCAGCAGCCACAACGGCCACACCCTGACCGGCAGCCTCGGGGGAAGGGCCCTGCAGTTGTGTCCTGACCCCCGGTCTGGCCCATTGACACCGGAGGGGACTCGGGTACTTCGGAGGAGGAAGAGGAGACAGTCCAGGAACCCGCCTCTGCAGCCGCACCACAGGCAATAGGCCCGATGGTCCGCAGGCAGTCCCACGCCTGTGCAGACATCCTGGGGTGATGCCCCAGCTCTGGAGATGTGCGCAGACACAGATGGTCCCAGAGCGTTATCATTGAGCGTACTGGCTCCCGATACGCCAGCTGCAGGCATGGAGGAGCCAGCAACCGGGCGCGATGAGGCGGAAGAGGAGTCAGCTGTGGATCCCCTCGTCGATACACGTCATAGACCACACCTGCGCAGACAGGCAGCGTGGGAACAGCAGACGCTGGTGATTGGTCACAGGCGGAGGCAGGGCAGATTACTACCCCCCGTGGCGGGACTTTAAAAAACAGCTGGCTGCCCACGGTAGCCAGCTTCGGCAACAGCGTTCTTGGATCTGGCCTGAGCCTTTGGAGGTTGCCTTGGATTTCTGGACTTTGAATTCGGCTTGAGTTTGCCTTGGATTTCTGGACTTTGATTTTTGGCTTTTGAGTTTGCCTTGGACTCCGGACTTTGTCTTCAGCTTTTGGACTCGCCTTGGATTTCCGAACTTTGCCTTTGACCTCCGGCTTTGGCCCCGGCCCTTGGGCTTGGAGTCAGTGTTTCAGGCCACCGCTGCTGTCTGCAGCCGAGGGGGTTCCGACTCTCCCCCCCACTCTGAGGTCACATAGTAACACAGCCAGCCCGCCCGCTACTCCCGAATGCCTTGGGGGTGCCCCGGTGTAGTCCCGCAGCCCAGGCCTGAGGTGCCCTGCAATTCTCAACAGGAGCAGCAACTTCATTGGGGTGAGAGTGGCCCATCCAGAAGAGAAAATGAGGGGAGTAGGAAATAGGAGAGAATATAAAAGGAGGCAATTTTGAAGGGAATGGGAGAGGGAAAAAAAGACAAGAGGGAAAAAGGGAGAAGAAGAGAAGATTCTATGGGCCAAGCCTGAGAGACAGAAGGGGATAGAAGAGAGGATTCTGTCAAGACAAACAGAGGGATCAAGGAAGGAGTAAGTAACTTTATCACTTGTTTCTTTTTTCTTTCTTTCTTTTTTTTGGGGTCATCTCTTTGCTAAGCCACTGGTGGTAATCAAATATTGTTGTGTCCTAAAAGTGGTACAATCTGTGAAAAGGTTGAAAAGCTCTGGATTAAAGAGTCAAAGCTTTATCTGCACATAAAACTGAAATCCACACTATCTGAATACAACAATAAGCATGATTGTCATCCTATTTGTATCCTCAGATTCAGAGCTTTTAGATACTTTTTTCTTTGTAGGATCATGCAAAACAGATAAAACCTTTTCACAGAAAGCATTTGTTCACAGCTGGATAGGAGTTCAGAAAACCATCTTTGCTCACTTAATCATAATCTAATTTCCCTATACATTCCTCCTATCAACCCGTAAAGTAATGGTGTATATATAAAGGTCAAGCTGTGCTTCCAAATGTTGCCTTTTATCTTAAAAAAATCTACAAAAATTTAAAATAAAAGGTAAAGTCAAACCTGATTCATGATTTCATTCATGATAATAAAGGAAGGCTAATGATAGTAGTAAGTTTTGACTGATGATGGTACCCAAGAAAGGAGAGGTGTTACTTATTGACCTTAGGACCAGGTTTGAAAGAGAGAATGTAAGGACTTGCTCCAGCATTCCCTCAAGGAAAGAAAAATTCTGGAAAGTTTTTAAGTTGAGCAGAGAATAAATAACTTTTACTGAAGAGATACAGATAGCAAGGGAACAAAATGAGGTCTGACTTCCTCATACACAGCACCCAGCATTCTAACCACACACGCCACCTCTGTTGTTAGTCACAGACAGTTCAGGGGCCAATGGTCTAAGGGATGAGGTTCTTTCTGGATTTAGAAGGATACAGTGGAACAGGGGATGAATAAATCTAAGGGACTTAGGAAGATCCAGTTCCACAGTTACTGGATTTATAATCCATTTAATTGGAAAAGGTCCTATGTATTTAGGGCCTAATTTCTTGGACTGTTGGGGAGACTTCAGGTACTTGACGGAAAGGTATACATGATCCCCAACCACTCATTCCACCACCAAATCCCATTCTTTATATTTGCAATGTTTCATATCTGCTTGGGCCTTGAAGGCCTCTCTAACTTCCTGGAGTGATTTCCAGGCTATTGGCCACAAAGTCCTCAGTTGGACTACTCAATCTAGGGACAGGATTAGAGGCTCTTCCATGGGAAGTTCAGGCATTGACACAAAGACTTGTCCAGTTACCACTTTGAAAGGAATAAAACTAGTGCTGGAGTGAATGGAGTTGTAAGCAACTTCAGCAAATGGTAGCAGGTCTGACTAGTTGTCCTGCTGATAGTTAATATAGTATTCCAGCACCTCATTAGCTAATTCACACACCCATTAGTACAAGGGTGGTGCGGCAAACTAAGTCCCAGATTGTCCCTAACAGTTGTAGGAACTCTTTCCAAAACTGGGAAGTGAATTGCACCCCCTGTCAGAGATTATTTGTTCTGGAGCACCGTGGAGTTGGTATATGTGCTGAACAAACAGTTTGGCTAGTGCCTTAGGAATGGGGATCTTCTGGCAGGGGAAGAAGTGCACCTGCTTAGAGAAAAGGGCAGTGACCACACAAATCACTATATTAACAGAACTTTCTGGAAGTTCTATGATGAAATCCATGTATGTCTCTTTCCATGGAGCTGTAGGTTCAGCCACTTTCTGGAGAAGACTTGGAGTCTTTTGGCAGAGGCAAAAGCTAGCTACATAGTCCTCAATATCCTTCTTTAATGAAGGTCACAAAAACTGTCTCTTCACCAAGTGCAGGGTCTTCACAAATCCAAAGTGTCCTGCTGTTTTGGAGTCATGGGTATTTTGTAGAATTAACTATTGCTGGCTTTTAGGAACATACAACTTGTCCCCCTTCCAAGCTAGCTCGTCCTTGAGTGTATGTTGATCTTTATGATCCTGAAACCACTGGTCGTGCTCTCACACATCTTGCAATCCTGCGGTTAGGCCACTGTCTTCAATTGGGATACCCAGTCTAGTCTGTGACCTTGTAACAGCTATAGCCGGAAGCTGAGTGGATGGGATGATTGCCTTGACTGTATTTAGTTTGGGGCAATTATATTGTGGCATTCATGACAGAGCATCTGTCAAGAAATTCTTTCCTCCAGGGATATAGTATAAGGTGAAGTTTAATTTATTGAACTACTGCACCCACCTAACTTGCTTTGGGGAGAACTTTCTGGCCATTATTAACACTTTTTATGGTCTATAAGTTTGGTATATAATTTTTTTAATTTTCCTATTAAGACATACCAAACACACTCCAAATTCAGAACAAATTCAGAAGAGATGTAACAAGGGAAGAAAGAAACAATTCAACAAATTTTACAGTCAAAATATACATACATCATTTCATATCTTATTTAACCATCTTATCTTATAACCTTTTCCCCTCTGTTCCCTTCTCTGGTTATCCTTCCTTTCTTATTAATGTTTATTTATTTTCAAAACAAAACAAAAAACAAAAAAACAATAGTTACATTCTTTGTTTGACCTCAGACAAGATAAGAAAAAGAAAAGAGAAAAAACCTCAAAAGCCCTACATTTAAACTACTTTTATCTATTAATCTATTCAGGTTTTTACTCATGTCTTTCAAAACCTCCTGCATTAATACTTTCACACTTTATTCATGATCTTATAAGAATAGCCAATCACATTATTACCAATTTTTATCACAGAATAGGGAAATTTATCACTCCATCAATGAACTTTTTAGAACCAATTTAAACATCTTGAAACTTCTGGCTTATTAACATTTTTATGAGTACTTCGTATAAGTCACTAAACAATGGCAAAATCTGTTTTTAATATTCCTTAACTAAAAACAAAATCCTATATTTTTACATTTATATCAAATCTATTTTCCACAACAAATTCAATTTTCAATATCCTCAACAAATAAATAATAATATTTTATGGCACCCTCCCTAATTTATCCCTCTTAGAAATTTTAACATATCATTCTTAATTTCAAATTTCTTAATTTGCCATGTATCCAAAATTTAAATTATTTATTTCGGTAAGGTTTCCAAAAATTAATCCTCATTTATGATATTTTTATCTGTACAAAGTTTCTTCATAACTTCCATATTTGATCTTCTTTCCCTTCCAGTCTTATTTCTACATCATCTTCTAATCCCTTCCCCTCTTATCTTTCGCCAATATCCCCAAAGTACTTCTGTTAAATCATTGCATCTCCTCAAGTATGTTTTATGTTCATTTGTCCAGTGTTATTCTTTAATTGGATCAGTATGGTTAACACTGTTTTTTTAAAATCCTCTTGTCTTTCCTTGGTAGCTTTTTGAAGTTCTGTGTAATATTTCAATCTTTCCACTTCAAACTCCATCCATTCTTCAGAGTGTTGTTGCAACCCCCTTGTTTCATCCAATTTTATATCCACTTTTTCTATAATAGCTCCTCCTTCTTTTAAATTTTGTGCTAACAAGTCTTTTTGTCCGTCCAATTTTTGAGTTATTTTTTTAAATTCAGTATTCATTTCTCAATTACTCTTTTTAAATACCAGATCTATTTCCCAGGCATAATGATAAAACATCTTTCCCACAGCCTGTAAAAATACCATAGATGACATTTGAGTGTCTTTTCCCTTTTGGCTTATCATTGTTAATATAATTAGTTGCAACAACATTTCAAACTTCCATTTCTC
>JANHFO010004462.1:5190-18380 GCA_032468095.1 Pareas carinatus
CCAAACAATATTAAACAGGCAAAAAAATCATAAAAGGTACTCACTAACATCTGCTGACTGCTCGGACAGGTCAGACAGCCCGGAGCCTCGCTTGGTCAGCTAGATATTTAGAATCCACCAGGTACATCCCATGAAGGTCTTGTTTTGCCATGGCATTTCCTTTGTTTAATCTTTATCTCATGTCTGCTGCTGCTTCACACATTCTCTTAGTAGTTCATCTTTGGGTGTCATCTTACTGATCCATCTGTGTTTTCTGGGTTTTATCAAGGAGAGTGGCTTGAGTAACTAGACCCTACCTATCCTCTCTTCAACTGGTATACTGGGTATTGGATGTGAAGTGAAAACCTATTTCCATTTACAGGGGCATTTTCCAATTAGTTATCACCAGAAGAAATGACCTATCTTTGGACATTCAAAATGTACTATGCAAAATCATATATTTCCTTTAGACCAAACAATGTGTTTATGTTAGATAATATATTGTGTGTTGTAATCACAAGAAATGTTTGAAAGTTTGGAATTGAATGATAGCTGTGGTATGGGGAAATATTTCAATAGAATACAAAGTAAATAATGCTAATAAGTTGTCTTCACTCTTAGTTAAAGCTAAAGATCTTTCTGGAATAATTGTTTAAGAGAAAACAGTAGTTTTTAAAAGTGTTATTTCACTATTTTTAAAAATACTTTAAGTAATTCAAATTTTTATGCTATGAGCAAAATAAAAATATTTGGTTGACCATAGTAATATATACCTAGGTGAAACACTGCGTTATAGGACAACAATTTTTAATTAAGTTGCTTCAGTTGAGCTGATTTACAGGATCTATAGATACTGAGGAAATGAAGTTTGGGGAAGTTGTTGCTGCTGTAGTGCTACTGGCCGCAAATATGCTGGACTGCTACTTTATTTTCATGGTTTTTTAATAGTTTCCCAGCCAGTCACACAATCCCATGATTCCTCTACTATCCAGCAGCAGTCACTTATTGGCCTTCTGCAAAGGGAAGGGAAACTATTTGAAACACAGCTTGGAAAGTACTATCATTTCACATTCATAGGTTTCAAACCAACAAAGGAACCTGGGAACCTTAGAATTTCTCTGTTTTTTTATCCATATATTTTCTACTCACCTAATCTGTCAGACACACTGACAACTGAAGATTTAGAGTTTTCCATATTAGATTCTTATTTGGTGAATAAAGCCAAAACAAAAACCCTTCAAAACTTCATTTTATTTATTCAGCCAATAAACAGCCTTTTAGATATGGCCTTTGTTCAAATGAGATTTCATGATAAACTCCATTAAGGCCGTCATCTACTTATTCAAGCACAATGAGCCAGCAAACGTTCTAATAACAGTATTTTAGCATGATGAAATAATTGTCTGAAAGTTTTGGGAAAAGGACTTTGTCTGGAGAGTGGAAAGGGAATATAATTTTTCAGAACTGATATAAAATATTATCTGAGAAGAATTTAATTCTATTACTAAGCAAGGTCATAAAATCAGGCGAGATGTACTGTGACTCTTCTACAGAATGCTGATCAATTCCTTTCAGATATCAAGATGCCTTTTCCTTATTTCTTCAGAGCTGCTCATCTCTGTAACAGGAACAACATTCATTTTCTTCATTCTATCTCCATCTCCATCTCCATTTCATCTCTGTCTCATCTCTGTTGTATATCCCTCCATTTCTCCCTCTTCATCTCCATTTCCATCTCAATCATCTCTGTCTGTCTCTCTGTCTCTATCTCTATCTCTATACAATATATCTATCTATGTCTATCTGTATCAATCTATGTCTGTCCACCTGACTACCTACCTACCTATCATCATCTATCTATCTATCTATCATTTATCTAGTTAGTTTATACTTGCTTTAATAGAATGATCACTGTGTAAGTTATGCACTTTTTTATTCATGTCCAGAAGTAAAACCCATGCGTCTGTCACTAGCTTTTACAAGTTTTTTACTTTAATTCTGTTACTATTTTCCATACATCTGGCATTATCCTGTAAAAGTACCATAGGGAAAAAATGATGTTTTTACACAAATTATGTTGTAGTTCAGATTTCTTAAAAGAGAAATATTATCTTATATATTATCTTACATAAGATAAATATTATCTTATACTAGACTGTAAGCTTCCTTCAACTGGATGCCCTCCAAATGTTTTGAGTTAACTCCTATGTTGAATGAGTGTAACAGGACAATCTGAATGGTTTCAGTTGGGGGAAGTCAGTTGTATGTGATGAAAGTTTGGACACCATAGCACTAGCACTTTTACTTATATATCACTTCACAGTGCTTTACAGCCCTCTCTATGCAGTTTACAGAGTCAGCCTATAGCTTCTAACAATCTGAGTCCTCATTTTACTATCCCTGGAAGGATGGGAGGCTGAGTCAAACTTGATTCAGTCAGAATCAAAAGAATCAAACTCCTGGCAAAGTGAGAAGAGTTAGCCTGCAATTCGGCATTCTAATGACTGTGCCATGAGTCATAATCCGGAGACAAAGTAAAGAAAAATTATAAATAGTTAATGCAAAATATGCAAATTCAAGCTAAACCATATAGCGATCAGATCTTTAAAATGCTTGATTTGTAAAATTTATTTTTATGTACCATTTTGATAACCCAAACTAGGAACTATATATAAGTAGAAAGAAAACAAGAAACTAAGAAAATTAATCTATCTCTACACAATTCTAGTAAATATATGTCCAAGACCATGAAATAAATTTATAGTACAATAGAAAAAATGTTATTTTGCAACTTTTATAAAATGTGAGAGTTGATCGATCTCAGAAAAAGCTAGTTATGAGGCATGCTGCTATAGGAAAGGCCTACTGTGTGAGAGATACATTAATCACGAGATAATAATAATAATAATGGATTAGCTGTGAAGCCTTCCATGAACTGTTCTTATCATAGTGGCAGTTTTTATCTGTAGTAAGACAGTTCTTGTTCAAAACATTGCTGATTCTGATTCTATAAGAATCAGGGATGCACAGAGGAGAAGGGAGAATATCCTATGAAATGAAATTTCATAATGTTGACTACAATCCATATTTTCTTTAGATGCTGGCAACTAATAATTAATAACCAGTAAAGAAAATGAATGGGCATTACTATTCATAGCATGATTATTCATTCTGTATTACCAACATCAGCCTTTCCTGAATTATTAGAAATAACAGGAGAAACTTCAATAATGACAGCAATGCTTAAGAAGCATGTTTGCAGAAATAATTGTCCAGAAGTAGCATCACAATAATTTTGTTCCTTATAATTAAAATGTCATTTTATTTCTGTTAGCTCAGGGCCATGAAGATGTCTGCTTGTATATTTTCATAAACACAATTAACTTTCCATATCTGTGATAACTCTATATTCATTTTAATAATAGTTCAAAAACAGGAGCATTAGAATTCCATAGTCACATATATTCATTCACTATATAAAGTTAGAAAATATTACAATCAATCAAAAATTAAATACAAGATTTGACAAAGATCCATAACTACTAATAAAATTCAGTACATATTCTCTCTCACATAAATTGGCTTTTTAGGTCATAATCATAATTCCTACAATGTGTTTCACTACCAATAAAACTTCAGCTTGCATTAATTCATGCAAATTTACTGGAATTTTATATCTAAACAGAAAAACTCACTTGTTATGAATTGCATAGCTTTTCTGATATGAATGTCTGCACATCATTATTAGCATATCTGTTTATTTTGTTTTTCCACAAAAGCATAAACATGGGGATGAATGCCCAGACATACATAGATCCCTTATCTAATGCATAACTTTTGAACGCTAAGCTTTTCAATTTACCTATAGTACACTAACACGCTCCAGCATTTTAGATAATGAAAAATTCACCACAATCACACATAGCTTTTGTTAAATTTTTCTTATCAGAATACTATTCATTTTTTTAAAAAAAATTAGATTTAAAATCTATAATGCCAGTGATGATTTTGACACAGTTAGATGCAATCCATTAGGTTTCATTCAAAATTATTATACAAGTAATTTTTGTTCAAAACTGTGCCCATATCACAATCAATAGAAAACAAAACTAATCTAATGGTTAAGAGCTCTTTTTAAAAGTCATTCATATATACTGCTCATCCATTATTCCCAGATGTTGATAGTGCTCTTATTCTTTCCTGACTTGCATTCCTATTGCATCCCAGTGAGCCATAAGGAACGATGAACCAGAAGTTGTCTTTCTTCTCAGTGGGCTCGTCATACTGTAGGGTTCTCAGCAAGTAAGTTGATAATTTCCATATGAGATAGCAATTTAAGGGTTTTAATTGTTATACTTTCTAAGAAAATTTTCCCCAACTCTAATATATTGGATGCCATTAAGGCTTGTATTGGTTAATTTTGTTGAATTTCCATTCAGTTATTTCATAATATTTTACACTATGGCTGATTTTATTTGTCCAGACATTCTATTTTGGAAAGGAATATTAATTAGGTACAAATTCTTTATCAGTAATAGAGTTATTTATTTAGAATAAGTGCTTAATTAGGTATAGCTATACGAAGTTTAAATATAGTTTACTTTCTTGTGGTGTGATAATTCAATATTTTTGAAAGTAGCTCTACTCAAATTCTTTACTGTAAGAACTTCTCTGCTTTTACTGTGTTCAGTTATGGACACTCATCTCCTGGTTTATCTCTACCTACTGATATATGCAAACCACTCCTTATTGGACCATATTGGAATTTTCTCAGGTTTCCTAATACTCTGAAAAACTACTCACAATTTTTTCCCCTTATCCATAGAAGTTTTACTTATAATTATATGGATTGTGCATATATGTTTACTTCTTTCCTGTCATGTTTTTATTGTACATTAAATAATAAAAATGGTCAGAGGTTAGGGCTAGGCGTAGGCGTAGGCGTAGGTTTAGGCTTAGGCTTAGGCTTAGGCTTTGTTTAAGGCTTGAAGAAGGAGAATCTATACTTCTGACTAGAATTGGTCCAAGTACCTAGAAAGTCTTCTACAAGGATTCCATTTTATCATGTTGGGTTCATCAGTCACCTCACTATTTATGAACCTATAAGTTAAACCCAGCTTAAAATATAATGATTGCTGTCAGATTCATTCCTAAGAATTTCAAATATCTCCTCCTCCCCATTCTCTTCCTCTTCTTCTTCCTCCTCCTCCTCCTCCTCTTCTTCCTGCTCCTTCCCTAACCCTAAACCCTAACCCATTATTATTATTTAGAGTATGATTAGAACTATATACTAGACTATATGCACAGTTCATGAAATTGTAAGTAAAACTTATATGGGGTATGTTATGGCAATGTCCAATTAATTATCCAGGTGATCACCTCTGACACTGTTTCATGCAGACCTTCTAGGGAATCAGAAAATGCATATTGTAGGCAATCTTGCACAATATGTTTAATAGTTTGCATATCAGCACCATAATCACAACAAGGGGGACCTTTCCATCCCCACTGATACAAGACAGAGGCATATTCCAGTGAATCAGATCAAAACCAGGTGGTTTGGTAGAGGAATCACTAATGGTCAGGCCACTAGAAAGTACTTTGGACCATTCCTCTCTCTAAGGATTCTTGGGGTTAAACTCGGTAGATGTTAAGTGTTTTCCAACCTGGCCTACAAGATTCCAATTTTATAATGGACAGTGCATTATCTTGGTGAATAGGGAGGGTCCTTGTTGTTCAGCATCCTTGACCATAGTCAAATGAAAACTTATCTTCTAATGTGGAGTGGTATGTTATTGCTAAGTACTGGTAACCAGTGCATAGGAGTGGGATACAATGTGCCAGAGATTGTATGCATTGTTTGACCAAGTTGGACATTCACTATATGGGTGTAGGTGCCATATGCTGGCTCAAAATTCAACTCAATTGAAGCCAAAGAGACTTTCCCCAACCTATTACTTCATCTCTCAATTCATCTCAAAGGAGTTGATTTCACTCCTTTGTATCATATCCTCTTTGTTCAACATCTTTTCATATCTACACATAGTGACAGTTGATTTCAGTACTCGTTTCCCACTTTAGCTGATTTTAGCTTGTTTTGATTAGGTAGCATTGAAGCAGTATGGCTAATTCTATAAAACTATCAACAGAAGTTGCCTTCCTATAATATGCAGAAATTGCTTTGTTTGCTTTGCTTAAGATGTCGCAAGCCTTAGAAAAGTACAAAGAACTTACTAAATGTGATGATGAGCTTAATGACCTATGTACTAGATAAACCCTGTAACTGAACAATACAAAAAGTGGCACCCAAAAGTAACGGATAGTATAAGATAATGTCCACATGAGGATGTATAAACCTGTTTTCTCCATCCTTTCATGGTCTTGTATCCTGAATTGGTATCAAGATTTGCTGCAACAGCAACTTATAATTTACCTTCAAAATCCGAAGTGAACAGAGTGGGAAACAAACTGAATATATTAGAGGACCAAAGTATTTTTGTAATTTTGTCAGATCAAAGCAAATATCAGTGCTTTGTGTACATTCCTATCAGGAAAATAGATAATTTGATATGAAAATCTCCAGGTAATATCAAGAGAATATGAATTTATTGTAACAAAGGATCCTTTTTAAAAACAATTCTTAAAAATATAACTTTATTGACCATTTTTATCTATTTGTAAGTCCTGCAGGTATTTAATAGTCTTTTATGATTTTTATTCTTTATTTATTTAGGCACTTTTAAAGTTTTCCATCTGAAATCAGTTCCTTCAGTTCTTGCTTCATTTTGTATTTAGACAAAATGCTGGAGAATAAAGAACATCCCACATCTGAGGATATACATCCTTACATTTAGGAATATATTTTCACACACAATCAAGACTTCTCTATTGATGAGTGAACTTTTTGTCACCCTTAGTTTTGAATGGGGTTGCACTACCCAATTCAGTCTCAGTTCACAATCTATGGGTTCTCCGTGAGTCACATATCCTGCTCAAAGAGCAGGTGGTAGACGTGACTAAGAGACCTTTTTCGAAACTTTAGTTTGTGCACTAGCTGTGACCTTTCTTGAATCATGACTTCCTGCATTCAGCTACTGTAAGGACCTGCTCTAACATCCTCCTCAGGAAATAAACTTCTGGAAACTCTTTGAGCTGTCAGGAGATTCTCCAATGGTTTGAATGATGTTCCTCCTTCAGTTGATTTCAGGAGGCCTCCAATGTTCGGCATGGCCTTGACAGTCCACAGATGCTAGCTCTCAGCAAAAAGAAAAACATTCACCTATACTATTCCACTTCTCCCTTCAGATATGACAGGCTCTCAGCCTGACAGCTACTCAAGCTCTGATCATCTCACATCTGAACTACTGCAATAGGACTGCATTTGAAATGTATTTGGAAGCTTCAGCTGGTATAAACTGCAGTAGTGACAGCAATCTGTGGGTCACCTAGATGACCCATATTACACTGTAAACTTCACTTATTACCGATCTGCTTCTGAGTGCAGTTCAAAGTGTTGCATATGACTTTTAAAGCCTTTAATGGCATAGATCCAGTCTTCCTGATTAACCTGCCTTGTTCCACTAGGTCAAATCCATCCCACTCATGCTGGCAGAGAGGGTCTACTCCAGATTTCATTGATCAAAGAATTCTGAATTTTGGGATCCAGAAGAGCCTTCTCTGCTGCAGTGTTCATCGTTTGGAACATCTTACCCTCAAGGTTAAGATCTGTTCCCACCTTCCTGTCTTTCTGCAAGCGCCTGAAGATCTGGCATTGCAATTGGCCTGAGAACCAAATGGAGAAGTTTTACGTTGGAGGTGGCTACTGGACTAACTGCCAACTCCATCTCTCCTCCTTGTGCTCTACTCTACACTCATCCACCTATTTGGTTATCATATTTATAATGTTATTGTGTTCTTTTTCATTGTTTATTCTATTGTTCTAATATTTTACTTCTGTTTACACTTTTTCACTTCTTCCTTTTTATTATTGTAAGCTGCCTCACATCAAGATAGGCAGTAAACAAATGTAACAAATAAATAAATGACTTCATTTTGTTTTTGGTTTGTTTGCTTTTAACGTGGTTTATTCTTATATTACAGACAAGACAACTGTTGCCATATTAACTGGATAACTTGAGTGAAAGAAGGTGAATCTTAATATTGAATATTCTTAAACTAATGGACTTTACATGATTTAGTTATGTATGAAATTATGTTAGGTATGAAAAACATGCCAAAATTGAGCACTGAATGAAGAAAATAGTTGCAACTCTCTAAACTAAATTAAGTCTCATTGAAAATTGTATTTTTTAAAAAGCTGTGTCCTTTGTGCCATAATTTATCTCCAATTAAACTTTATTTTTCTTACCCTTTTAATCTTGAACTTTGTTCATTTTTGGAGGGAAGATAATGGTCCAAATCATTGTAATTGAATGAACAATAGATTTTGATTGAGAGAATGTTTTTTTGAAAATTATTTTATAAAGTATGAACCAGATAATGATATTTTAAAACAGCAATTTATAAAATACTACAATGCATAATGTAATCATTTTATAATCATATATTTTTTCTGTGAAATATGCTCATTTTTAAAGCTGTTATAACATTTTTATCATAAGTACATCTGGATTTATTTCATATGGATAAAAGTTACATTTTGGGGAGAAAAAAATATGACATAAAGATCTCTGGAGCTTTTAACTATAGAAAGTTTCATCTAATAAATCTATGCCTTACTATGTGGTAAAGAACTTCAATGAAAGTGTCTAACAATCCTAAAATGTTGGAACTTGTCTGTTGAATATTTTATAGATACTTTTATATGTATCACACTACTGATTATTTCTAAATCTATGTTCATAATTTTGAATCTAATGAGCTTTTGAACCTATTTTAAATCATTGTTAAACAATTGTAGAAAATATAATACTATTAGATAGGATTTGATTATAGTGAACCAAGGGAATAATTTGTTCAAATTCAGAAATGTTATGAACAAGTATATGTTTATCTTATTATTTAAAATTTATAAAGTTATATCAAATGCATTTATATTCCAAGCACATGTTGTTTTATTTCCTTTGGATTTGGCAATGTAATTCAAATATCCCAACTCTGTCAAAAGATATGTTAATCTTTGTATTATTTATTCTATCCATTAATTGTACCCATTTAAATCCTAACCTCAGTTATCATGATTCCTTTTTAATTTTTTAAATTAGTGATAGATTTTGAATACATTCTCAATTATGTAGGTTTCAAATATTATTTTTAACAGTATTCATTATTATGTGAAATTGCATGATGAAGAACATTAAGCTACACAATGAAATACATTTTTTTAAAAAAAACCAATAGTGTCTAAAGCAAATTGCAGTGGTTTCAAATGTAGGACACTGCACAGTGACATCCTCATGTAAGAACTACAATTACATGCTTGCATGCTGAAACAAAAATATAAGCTATATCACATATATATATTTTTCATCTTTTTGAATATTTTCTAATGAATATTTAGTTACCTTTTATTTAAAGGAAAAAATAATTTCTTTGGTTGAAGTACTTTATTAAACGTAATTAAAAACACAAACTAATATAAACTAAGACAAGAATGAAAATAAAAAATAGAAAGTACTGATTTTAAAAAAAACATAGAAAGTAAGAATATAAAAGAGAAAAAAGGACTTCCTGTGAAGAAATTGAGAGTGAATATGAATCCACTGAGACAAGACAATTGGAAGAACAAAGAACTGGCTTGTCCAGCTCTTCAGGATTTCTCTCTGGACAAAGAGAAATCTTCTATTGCACACAAGTGTTCCAATTCAGTGGGTTAATAGTTCTGGGAGATGAAAAAATGTCATTTTAGCCTAATCTCTTTGAAGAGAGTTCATATATTTCCCTTTTAAATCAATCTTAGTAACTGCTTATTAGCTGCTTTTCAAGTATTAAGAATCTTCAAAGCAGCAGATTTATCACACTAGGTAAGTTTCCTTTAGGTCTAATTTAAGAATTTTTTAAAAAAAATATTCTTTTTGAAATAAACAGCAAAATGGCGACTAGAGTATCCATTTGGGAAGGTTTATATACAGAGTATAGGTCCAGATGTATTTGAACTTGATTATAAAAATCTTTCTCATGAGAAAATGTTTTGTTTTGACGTTTGTAAAAAACATGATGGGAATTTGGAGGTTGGATACTATTGGGTAACAGAAGAAACTAACCCAAAAGTGTTTTTTCAAAAGGAAACTGGAAGGAGGACACCATACAAAATGGAGCAAAATACTTTAACCTTAGATGTATTGAAGTATGTATGTGAACTCAGAACTTTATTTTAATTCTGCAATTATAAATAGGCTGGTTTAAAACATATTATGACAGAGGAACAGGTTTTACTGGACAAGAATGAGACTGATTTGCAAGTGGATTTAAAATTTTCAGGATACAAGAATGATATGGGAAAAATTGCTATACAAAGAAAATAGCTGATATTTTAATATAATTAAAAGGTGTATACAAATAACAAACCAAAAGAGTGACCTGGGTAACTCTTGTACATTAGACTTACAAAAGAGGCTGATTAAAGTTTTGTGAGAAAGAATCAAGAAAAAAATGAAAAGAAATAGTTTTAGAACATTATTTGAAGGGATTAATTATGATTATTAAAAGTAGAACCAATGGATTTAAAGTTGGTTTATTTGATCAAGATTAAAATAGGTTGTTATTTCTTTTAACCCCCAGTAGATTTTACTGATGAAGGATGAACAAGATTTTAAAGATTTCTTTATAGATAAGAGATGAATTATGGAAGATAATTTCTTGTATTTTAATTGAAAGTGATAAATTACTAAAATTGTTTATACTTGTTATGAAAGGAGAAATAATTTCTTTATATATTTATTTTCTTTATTAAATTTTGGCATTTTTATTTTCATTTTTTCAGTCTCATCTTTTTTTCAGAAATACAAAATACATAAATTGGACCTCAGGTATAACAGCTTCTGGCAAAAAGAAAAGACACTAATAAGAAATTCAGACAAGCTTGTGATATCCAAGAAATAACATTATTATTCTACCAGATACACTTTATCATGGAGGTGTAGCATTCTGCTAATTTTGTTCTCTTTTCTGTAGTAAATTAGAATACATAAAGCAACATGGAACAATTAATAATTCATAATGGAATTATTACTCCAGTTTAAAACTAAGTTGAAGACTCTCAAACTCAGAAGAAAGTTCTACAAACATGAATAAGCTATGAGAATTACTTGCAGTTAAAGCTCTGTGGCTAGATCTAAGTGGAAATGTTCATCACCAAGCACAAAGAAGAAGAAAATGAAACATAGTTCTGGGTGACTTCCTGAGACTTCCTCAGTAGTTCCAATTTTCTTTCAGATTTTTCATCACATACATGCTGTTTCAAGGTACTTGAGTCTGAGATGTGAGGTAAAAACTGGCAAGTTTGATAGGACTACAGTTCACAGAACCTTTGTACTTATCCATATGAGCATAATAATACTTGATGCAAGTTTTACAGTGTGATTTCGTGACTCTGGAGGTCTGAGAGCAAATGGTCTTAAGGCTCAGGTAACATTTACATTATAACTTCTCATTTAGACAAAAAGAAAGGAACACTTTTAACTGAATTCTGATTGCTTTTGTATTGTTATACTGTTCAGATGTTACACACACACACAAACACATGCACATCCCCAGTGACTTAGTGACTAAGCGTAATGACTAATGATTAATGATTTAATGATTAATGATTTACTTACTTCTAAATGTAGATTGGATTGGATGATTATGATGAAATAGAAACATAACTTATTGAATTTAGATTAAATAAAATTACACACACACGCTATAATATTAAATATATAATAAACTCATAAATTTATTTTTTAATTAGATAAATAAGTAGATAATTATTTATTGGAAGCCCTTATATGTAGAATATTCTTGCTGTTGCATTGCATTCTTTTCCGTTTTAAATTGCTTTGCTCCTGATTGCAAAATGCAGCTACCAAAAGCTTACTTTGTAGCATGTCATGGTTGTATCTATACTAATATTTGTCAAAAACGATTAATTGATCATTCATTTCCCACTCACTTATGTCTGACTCTCCACTATTTCTCAAAAACCATAAAAGCTACAGTACTGAAACTTCATACATACCTTGGATTCCCATCTAGGAGCAAACTACAAGTAAATTTTTTCAAAATAAATTATTTTTAAAGGAGTTATTTAACATTTAGTGAAAAGGGGATGAGTCAACCTGTGCTGGGCCAATTCGAGGACGCAGTGGAAAGGGGCATCCACAATTCAAATGCAAAGGCAGTTTCACCCCCAGTCATGGCGGAGGCAGGAGCAGCAAGGCAAGAAGCAGCAGAGTAGGTAAGTGAGGCCCGACTCTCCCTCTCCCCATCTCCCTCTCCTCACATTCTGATCTGGCCGCGGAGCTCTGGGACGTTTCTAATTTGGTGCGTGGTCCGTTCTACAGGCCTCCCAGAGCTCCACGGGTGCAAAAAAAATTGATCCGCGGGGCTCAGCCAGGCCTGCAGAGAGGCCTTGGGCCTTCATGAGAAGCTTCATGAGGGATAGCCGTGCCTTTCTCCTCCTGCCTTTAATATTTTAATTGTTCATGTTGTTGGTGTTTTTATGTGCCTGTAAGTCGCCCTGAGTCCTTCGGGAGAAGAGCGGGGTTCAAATAAATTATTCATGCATTCATTCATTCATTCATTCAAGCTTTCCAAAGGGCCACGGATCAATTTTTCCCCAGGCACGGAGCTCCGGGAGGTCTGTAGAACGGGCGGCAGGGCTTATTAGAAGCATCCTTTAGCTCCTCGGGGGCCGAAAAATCAATCCACGGGCCTGGGGGCCACCTCCAGAGGCCTCCGGCCTTCATTAGAAGCTTCCCCCGGGCCCCGCGGAGCTTCAGGAGGCCTGTAGAACCGGCAGCTGGGCTGCTTAGAAGCGTCCCTAAGCTCCGCGGCGGCCGAAAAATTGATCTGCGGGCTTGGGGGAAACTTCTAATGAAGACCAGAGGCCTTTCTGGAGGTGTACCCCACACCCACGGATCGATTTTTCGGCTGCCGCGGAGCTTTGGGAGGCCTGTACAATGGGTGGCTGGGCTGCTTAGAAGCGTCCCTGAGCTCTGCGGGGGCCAAAAAATCAATCACCGGGCCTGGGGGATGCCTCCAGAGAGGCC
>JANHFO010004463.1:6716-16882 GCA_032468095.1 Pareas carinatus
ATATTCCTGTTTTTCCCCTCTAAAAACATGGTGCGTCTTATGGTCAGGTGCGTCCTATGGAGCGAAAAATACGGTAGTTTAAAATGTACTTCTAGGTGACTGTTTTTAACTGATTTATTGAAGCATGTTATTTTTTGCTTTTATTTTACTTTTTGTATTTGTGTTTTTGTTGTGAAAAATAAAAATTCTTATACTTCCCCCCCCAAAAAAAAGACTGCCAAATTTCTCCATGGTTTTAGCTCTTATTTTTGACATTTCCAGTCAGAATAAATGGAACTCTTTATTTTTCATACTTAGTTTCCTTTTGATATTCTTAATATACTGCAGAATTGCAAAAGGAGTTTGAATGCAGGGGAATAATAAAATGATATAATTTGTCTCCTGCTTCTATTCTCTTATAGGAAAATAAAACACACCATAGGCAAAGATAATGAACAAATTCTCAAGCAGCCAATTGTATTGCAGTATCACTAAGCTTTCAGAAGTATATGATCCAATACTGTAATACTAGTTCAGTCAACAAATTTGTCAATGAACATAGTAAAACATTATACCTTTCTAATTTGTTTTTATCTTTCAATTAAATGTAGACCTACAAAATTTCACTCAACTGAGCTGGAAAAGTTCAAAAACTGATAAGCTATCATCACAGAAAAGCCAATTTAGAATTTCCAAACATAATTTACCAACCTTAAAATATTCAGAATAATGGTGTAAAATTAAACAGTTTTTTTGGGAGGTGGAAGGATGGAGAAGGAACAGCTCAAAACATCAATATAGCTTTCATTATTCTATAGAAGTTCGTTGAATTCTACCCTATGATACTGAAAGAAATTGGTGTCTGTTGAAAACTTACTGTATAAGTCTGTGATTAAAATATCTGTCTCTTAGGGTTTTCTAAACTTTTTGCTTTCAACATGCAATGTTAAATAGTAATAGCCTTTAACTGCAGTAACACAAACAAACACTTCTTGAAAGAGTTGGTAAGACTCTCACGTTGCTGACATTGATTCATTCCCCCATGGTAAACTGCTCCAACAATAACATTTTAAGAGTTTTCTAGAATGAATTGCTCATTTCAAGTCCTGTGCATTTCTACGGGTTTTAGCTCTTAATCATTTTGAAACTCTAAATTTGTTCTTATCCATTTTTCTGTACACTTGTTTTTACACTTGTGTTGCTGCCTTGCTGTATAACTTCTTTGTGCTTCAGCTAATAGATAAAAAGGATTGATATTTTCCTGTAAAATTCAAAGCAGAATGTAAGTTTCCTGTAATCATTCAAATCCCGATTTAGGAAAGCAATTCCAAAAATCACCACTTTATGCATGATAGATGATATAAAATTCTTACCGAAGTGTGTGCATGGTTTGGTTTCTACCAGACAAAATAATACTCATATAATTCAAAAAATGGCACTCCTTCAAGGTAGACCAGGAAACAGTGCAAGGATTACAGGAATGCTAATTTATTGTTGTGGGATGTAGTAATAGAAGTTTGAAAACTTGCAATTTCCCTCTGTTCATTCTTATACCAAGTTTTTTCTCATGTCTCCTCCTTTTCCAGGACTGATTTATTTAATTATAAATTTATTTAATTATAAATTATATGTTAAAACTGTATTATTTATTCTTTTCTATTACTAATATCTATTATTCTTTATCTTATTCAAAGAGTCTGTTTTAATTGAGGTAGAAGAGTAACTTCATAAATAAATAAAGTTCCTTACTGAATTTTGAAAATATTATAGAATGTATCTTGATTTTAAGAAAGCATTGATAAAGCGTCATATGGCATTCTAGTTGAGTGTAGGTTTGGACAGCATAATAATTAAATAGATAAATAGTTTGAAAGCAGTGTTCAAAGACTCTGCTCAGTGTTTCCCTATTGAAATAAGTGGAGAATCATATGTTTCAGTCACACTTCAATATTTTTATTGATGATTTGAAACAGAAATGGAAGTAATGATTTTCAAAATTCCTGATAATACAACATTGGGTAATATAGCTAATATTCTAGAATGCAGAAGTAAAATTTAAAACGACCTTGATAACTTAGAAAAATGGATTGAAAATCAAAGAATAAAATTTAACAAGACACAAATACAAAATTATTCAGTTAGAAATCAAAGGTCAAATGAAGATATATGGAATAAAACATACCTGGCTTGGCAATATTGCAGTATTAAAATAAACCAGTTGAATATTTATTTATTTATTTATTTATTTATTTTTCAAAAATTTTATACCGCCCTTCTCCCTGAAGGGAGTGTACAGCCAGAATAAAAACACATATACAAACAACACAAATAAAATTACTAAAAAATCTACACATGATGACTGAATTTAAAACCAATTTTATAATATAAACTAAATGTGAGTCAGCAGGGCAGCATGACTGCAAACAAAATTTAAGCAATCATGTATGTAGAATTTCCAAATGACAGGAAGCAATAATCTTACCCTAATCTATACAAGTCAAGCTAGAATATTTCCTGATATAAATTGTTGGCAAAAGACAAGCTAGAATGGATTTGGATGAAAGGACTAGAAGCTAAGTCTAGTGAAGAGAGATTAAAAGACCTGGGAATGTTCAGCTAGTTTTGAAAACAGAACTAAGGAACATATGATATACTCTTAAATATATGAAAGCATGTCACACAGAATATGGTCAACACTATTCTCTATTGTTCCAAAGAGCAGGATACAAAATAATGGATTTGAATCACCAAAGGGCAAATTCCAAATGAATGTTAGTAAACCTACCAATGAATAAGGGCTGTTCAAATAGGTTAGTGGAACCAGCTATCCAGATAGATTGTGGGTTCCTCTTCACAGGATACGAAAAGTGGAGAGTAGGCAATAATTTCTGTTTTTGCACTGAGTGACATGTTAGACACAATGGCCTAAATTGTCCCTTTTAACCCCATAATTGCATGATTAGTCCCTTAAATAGCAGCAGGTGCAAAAAACATACTGATTATGCTTTAATATATTTATAAAGTACAGATCAAGTTGAGGGGGGGTTTCAATTTAGTTTAGTAACCTTTGTGTCCCAAAGAACAAAGTTTAATAAGGAACAAAGTAAGAGTTAACTTTTATTAAAGAAACATATTATCTATTGTTCTTCCTGTGGCTGCAATGAATTCTAGTACTCCACATTTTGCTTTACATATTTTTTTTACTTTATCCTCTCCCTATATTTAGAATTAATTTCTGCCCTAATCTAAAATAAATAATTTGAAAATGAGATTCTGGACATGGGATGGAAAAGACTCTTCAAAGCGCTAATTCAACAAGCATACACATTTTTGATGTTTCAGCTAAGTCTTTTAGAATCTTCCTTCTGGCTAGTTAACTTGCATAGTAATGTCATTTATAGTCATTATCAATATGTCATTGGGTAGAAAGAAAGTTCAGCAATAGCCAAGCTGCTGGAAAAATTGAAAGAGTCATTTAACAGATAATAAAAACAGAAATGTTAGCTTTAAGCCAACGGGCCTCTTTCTGTTGAAAACTATCCAGTTCTGAGGAAGAAGACAACAGAGACATATGCCATCTTCTTGAAAAATACCTTAATAGGGAACCCTCGAATTTTGCTGTGCAGTCACCTAAAATGCTAAATGTATTTGTTTAAGCCCTCTAAGAATAAAAATGAAGAGTTCATTGGAACTAGAGTTGAGCAGTTGAAACCTTGTTAGAATTCACTTCTACTTTGCCTGAACAAGGCAGCTGCCAGCTTGTCCAAGCAAAACAGAAACAAGTTCGGACACCAATCCAACTTCGAATGTACATGCCATAAGGCTTCACACAAACCTGGGAGTCCTGCATGACTTCCCCTGGGCTTTCTTCTCTGTTCTGTTTCCCCAGCTTTATAGACAGTTTGTCCAGGTAGAACAGATCCCATTTTACTTGTGCAGGCAAGTTCAGGAAACACACAGCTCCCCTCCAATTTGCTCACAATTTCAAGGAGGTCATGTCCACCATACCCCTGCCCTGCAGAATCTCTCTCAAATCACCTTCTAGATGGATTGTCCATGAATAGTTTTTACATCTCTAAAATCATTCTACATGAAATGATAAATTATTTATTTAGCCATCTGTTCTGTTATATTTTGCTCATATAAAATCCTTCTGGCTTGAACAAAATTGAATCCAATTTCAAATGAGAAATCATTTAGTACTCAATACTAAAAAACTAAAGAGAAACACCAACTCTATAAACAAAGGCATAATAGAAACATAACACAGAAGTGTAACAAATATTTGACCAACTACTATTCTTATATGCGACCAATATTTTATGTTATACAATAATATAAGCTATCACAATGAAGGAATAAAAGAAATTCTCTTCTATACCAAATATGCTATCATTCAATAATATTAGGGTGAGTGGGAATTTTAAAAAAATAAGAATGGTAATATAAAAAAGGAAAATAATAATAAAAAAGGAACAAAACAGAACAGAAACTTTGGAAATAATGAATCTGAAATTGTTTTTCATGAACATGCTTAAATAAGAGGTGATGATACTGAATGTCCATAGAAGATTCTTTTCCATGTTCAGTTTTTTCTCTTCTCTCCTTTTAATTTACTAAATCAGAACATCTTTTAACAAAGCCAATATAACAAAAGTGGAAGTTGGATTACCTTCCACATCTCCTTTAAAGCTCTTGATGTTGTTAACAAAAACAATTTATGGTTACACTTCAGAGTTGCAAACTGTGCTGAAAGAAAATTATGTACCAAGGTAACACAATTTCATGCCAAAAAGTCTCAATTCTGAAATGTGTCAATAGATGTATTTCAAATATATAACATCAACACATGTTGGTGGAAAAGATAGCCACTGAAATCCTTACTTCTGGAATTATCAAATAGTCCCAATTCACTATCAGTAACTTTCACTAACAGTTTTCCTTCCGACCATTGTTAGAACTATCAGGGTTAGGAAGTTTTAATAAAAGCACACCGGACCCATGCTTCTCAGAATTATAAGCTTTGTGCAGTTGCCAAACACTGCATTTACACTGCATAAGCATTTATTCACACTCACTGTTTGCAAAGTTAATAATTATATTCTCTGAAAATTGATATTGTCAGTCACAGAAGTGTCAGTATTTTAAAAGCCAGCTTGTGTTTTTTTCCTATGCAATTTTCCCCAACTCGCTAACTTCCAAATATAGGAGACTAACTTCCAGTATTTTCAGACAAAATAAACAAAGAATGAATGAATGCTTAGACCAACATGGGTAATCAAGACATTGAGAGCCAGCATAGTGTACTTGTGCAAGTGTTGAACTAGGAACCGGGAGACCTAGATTCTAGTGAACACAGCTGGATTTATTGCTGTGTTTCACAACCTAAATAACTTCACAAAGTTGCTGGGGAACATAAGAGGAAGGAGCAGGCAGGATAAAAACTGAATGAATAAATACTGGAAAGCAACTTGGGAAGTTGAGGGTTAGATCTTAATGCCCAGATCAAAAGTTATATTACCATCTATTTCACTCAAAATAGCCACCAATTCTCAACCCTGTATTTCACTTCTACTCCTTCCATGGACAGAGAATCAAGAGAAACTGGTCAATCTATGCATATTATTGCAGCCTTCTGTAAATACATTTCTGCCCTTGAAGGCATGAGAGACAGGATTTAGAAACAGCACTTCTGAAAGAAATATAGAGATAGCAGTGGTACTTTCAGGTAATGCCATCGATAAAACCAGATGCAGAGAATTAAAACACAACATAAGTCTGTCGGAATACTGTATGATTTATAATACAATTTTGTCTCAAGACATTATGGATCAACACACAAAGCAAATGTTTTACCACTGAATCAAAGCCAAAGTAAGCAGCAATAAACCCTACCAGTAGATAAAAAGATCATCAGAAAATTTCAAGATAGAAAATGTAAGCAACACTGTTTGTATTTCACAACAAAGTAAAACATTTTGGTTTAATAAAACATTGTGAGAATGAGATGGATATATATATATATATGAAATCCTCTCTTAGTTTGCTTCTTTCTTCAGAAGACCAATAAATCAAGAAAAAAGTTTTGTATAATGTCAAACATGAATACAATGCTTTACGTACTGTATATCTAAATAACCAGATGTTTAAATTATCCTGGGCAAAGATTTGCTGGTGGTTTATGAATTCAGGCATGTGAATGATCCATATGGGAGAGTGAGAGAGAGGGAGAATGAAAGAGAGGAAGAATGAGAGAGAGAGACAGACAGAGACAGATAGACAGACAGACAGACAGACAGACAGAGAGACAGACAGACACACACAGAGAGAGACAGAGACAGAGAGAGAGACAGAGACAGAGACAGAGACAGAGAGACAGAGAAACTGAGGCAGCGAGGCAGGGCTAAGAATTGGAACTGCTCACTGAGACAGCTTTTTTAGCAGTGACTAGCATTTTAAATACATTTTAAAGAATTGACATGTGCTTATTAGAAATGATTATTAAAAACTGCATGGTGAATAGCACACTATCCTTCAAAGATGCTATTAAACATAGCTGATTACGTTGTAGCATTGAAGCAGTATTATCAGGTGAATAGGAAGAAAGGTGTGCTTGTGACTACATCTGCAAAACATCTATCATCTCTCTTCTCTTCAACAGTTCTAATTTAACACATCATTATCTAAACACCAGGGTTTATGACAAAATATTTTATTATTCTCATTTCTTGTATGTTATGTTTGCTTCTATTAAAATAGAATTAAAATGCTTAGAGGAGGGAAGGACACCTTATCCAGGCTTCATCTGTCAGATAGGTGTTAATAACATAGATTTCTACAAGTAATGTACTTAAGAGCCTGACTCAAGTCCTCTGACATGTAGAAAATGAAAATCAACAGCTATTGCACTACTCTTCTGGGTTTTCTACAGCTAGTACTGAAGTCCCATTAGAGGAGAATTACTCATCAGATTCTTCCCTTTGCATTTTCTGGCAGCTCAGTCCATGGAGTTTTGATGTTTGATTTACTTCTCATAGCTAAAACCCCTTGACAGGAGCCAGAGAAAATGAGGCACAAGCAAATATTCCCATACTTTTGTGACATCTAACTATTCATTTTCTGTTAATAGACTCAGGTGTTCACTGATGTTTTATCAAGTGGGAGCTAATGACAGATAATGGTCTATCAATAGCTAAGAGCCACTCTTGAATGTTTGTAGAGAGATACCCACCTTAATGGAAAAGGCACAACCACCAAAAAGCAGATTTTGGGTTAAGAGTCTATTATGCAATATTTGGACTGGACTACAGCAAGCAAATGAAGAGCTGCAACTTTCAGGCAGAAATAGGAGACAAAGCTTTTGGCATCCAGTGCATGCTTCCATGTATAGGAAACTAACCTCAAGTCTCTCAACTGATCACTGTTAAAGTGGAGAGGATATAAATATATATATTTATATATTGCTGGACTAGAAACCAGAAGACCCATCATCATTATAGCCATTGTCTAGCCACTGCAGGATGAAGGCCTCTTCTACATGTTTCCAACCAATACGATCCTGAGCTTTCTTTTGCCAATTGGGTTCACAATACTTGCTGAAGTTGTTGATCCATCTTACATCCATACACATATAGATTTGATCATCTTCCCATATAGAAATAAGTCTCCTGGTTTCTAATCCAGCAACTTAACTTCTACACCAAACTGTGTAAGTTTATGTGTTCATATCTACACAAGTTGTAGAAACTAGATGGCTTTCTTATCTTTGTCCAATGGTACAGCCCTCTTTCTCGGATTCAGAGGACTTCTCCTTTCCTCAAGTATAAGACCCAGGATGTTAGTGAATCTCAATGTGCATGTGTTTGCTCGGGAAAAGTTTCCTTAATAAATAAATAAAACAGACCAGGTATCTGTTTTACCATAGTATCTGTTCAGTCATACTAGATAATGTTATACTAAATGGAAAGTAGGAGGAAGTTGCGATCATCTGCAAGATACTGACTACAATAAACTTAGTATTTAAAATCTTTTAATTAAAGATAATGTAATTTAATGAATCAAAGTAGTCACAACAATATACATGCTTTCTTTAGTAATAAAATAGGCAAAAGGTGGCAAGTTTAAAATAATGGAATGTATTGTTATTTTTCATGGATTTGTATCAGAATTTTGTGCTTTCCTGGCATTGTCTAAAAGGTATGTGTTCTGTGCTTTCTCCTTCTGACAGGGATCTCCATCGCTGGCTATCGAGGGCAAGTCTTTGGCCCCCATAGAAAGGGTTCACAATTTGGGCGTCCTCCTGGATGCACAGCTGTCCTTAACAGATCATCTGACAGCCGTCACCAGGGGGGCTTTTTACCAGGTTCGCCTGGTCCGCAAATTGCGCCCCTTTCTAGATTGCGATGCCATGCGGACAGTCACTCAAGCACTCATCACAGCCCATCTGGACTATTGTAATTCTCTCTACATGGGGCTCCCCTTGGGGTGCATTCGGAGGCTCCAGCTTGTGCAGAATGTGGTCACACGGGGGGGTGTTGGGTACTAGTGGTAGATCTCATGTGACCCCCCTCCGGCGTGAGCTGCATTGGTTGCCGGTGGACTTCCGGGTGTGTTTCAAGGTGTTGGTGATGACCTTTAAAGGGCTCCATGGCTTAGGACCCAGCTATCTTCAGAACCGCATTCTGCCAGCCAATACCTCCCACCGACCAGTTCGCTCCCACAGAGAGGGCCTCCTCAGGGTGCCGTCAGCCAGACAATGTCGGCTGGTGACCCCCCAGCCTTCTCTGTGGTGGCTCCCACCCTCTGGAATAACCTCCCCCCAGAGATTAGAACTATCACAGACCTCCATGCCTTCTGTCGGGCGGTAAAAACTCATATGTTTACCCAGGCCGGGCTGGCCTAATCTGCACCTTTTCCCTTGCCCAATCGTTATTAATTTTAAATTATTATTAGGTTTTAAACTGGTTTTATATTTGAGCTTAAATCAGTCATTAAAATTATTGTTTTTATATTTCTCTTAATGTGTTGTTTGTGTATTTGTCATAATTGTTTTTATATGGCTGTACACCGCGTGGGTCCCTTCGGGGAGAAGGGCGGTATAAAAATACAAATAAATAAATAAATAAATTAACTTTAGCACTTGCTATTAACAGAAAAAAAGTGTGCTTCCAATTAGATGCAGTCATGCTACACTGGCATATAAATGTCTCTTGAACAAATATTTTGTTAGCTCCTCTTTATCTTTTGTCATTAATGTATTACTTCAGGAAAGGAAATAATAGATGTTTTGCTTCACCTGCTAACTGACAGAAACACTAAGATACACAAATATTAATTTGTAGGTGATAATACCAACATTACAAAACAAACATAAAAGAATGGCATAGATCTGGGGGTATATCAAATCTCAAAGTTAATCATTAACTGAACTACTTTTTGTAAACAGTATGAAATTCAGAACAGCACAACACAATTTCAGTATTCTCTGGAGGAACACAATAATATTCTATTTCCAATGTTAAAAGACAAAAAAAGCATTGCAGACAGACGCAATGCAGTATATTAATACTGATTTGTTCAGAAACCACCAGTTGTCAGTATTCCAATTCAGGCAATCATAAAGAGAAGAGTTGAAACTTACTGCATTCATTTATTTAAACAAAACATGTGGCTAAATAATAACATTTGTACATCATCCAGTGCCCCTTGAGGGAGAAGGATGGTCTAAAAATATGAAATATAAATAAACAA
The DNA here is from genome assembly GCA_032468095.1 of Pareas carinatus. Taxonomy (NCBI): domain Eukaryota; kingdom Metazoa; phylum Chordata; class Lepidosauria; order Squamata; family Pareidae; genus Pareas; species Pareas carinatus. The sequence goes on from JANHFO010004463.1 coordinate 16,446, forward strand.
GCAAGCAAGCATTATGCTCATCTGATTAGGAGAAATTTCAACAACCAAAAGAAAGGATTAGAATAAGACCTGTAACTCTTTTTGTTGAACTATCCCAGGCATTATGTAATTTTCCCTCAAATGTATGCAGTTTCACTTTTAAATATTACAAATGCAGATGCCAGCCACATCTGGAGAAAACACAGTTTTATTTCCTCCCTTTCCTTGATACATGTGTTTGATTTTAACCAAAAAGCCAAGAGTCTATATCTTTTCTTGTCACTCGACCCTATTTTATTTTATTTTGTAGTTTGCAAACACCTCTGTGTTTCATTTAACAGCATGTTGGTTTGTAGAGAAATTTATTTAGTGTGTAAAGGAGCATCTCTTACAATGGAAATAGAAGAAGAAGAAGAAGAAGAAGAAGAAGAAGAAGAAGAAGAAGAAGAAGAAGAAGA
>JANHFO010004463.1:16982-29096 GCA_032468095.1 Pareas carinatus
GAGGTAAGTCAGCGGCCGGAACCAGCTCAGAGGTTGTGCCGACCATCCCGGAAAGTCTGAACCCAATTGGTTCAGTATTTTCCGGGATTACCTACAAGACACAAACGCGCCTAATTTTTTATATATATAGATATTCCATTATTGATGTTATAGGGAACATTGTGGCTTGCGTGGTTAGGATGCTGGGGTGACAATCAGCAGGCCCACATTTGAGACCCAATTACTGCCATGGGGTGGAGTGAGCGCAGGTCACACATTCCAGCTCCTGCTGACACAGCAGTTCAAAAGAAGGCCACTGCCAGTAGTTATATGGGTACCACTTTGCTGAGTAACTTAATGTGGATATGAAAGAAGCTCGCAAGTGGGCATTCCCTGGGCAACAGTGATATCACTGTTCAATCTTTTCATTCTAGAAGTGTTTCAACACTCGTGACATAACTGTAGTAGTATTGATGCAATTATGTTTATGGAAGCAATAACTAATGAATAAAATATGGTATGAATCAGGCACAGCATGAAGTGTGGACTACAGAGCAGCGTGTGTAGTCTTCTGTTTGAAAAAGCTGGGTTGCTTTCCATATATTTATCAGGCATCTGAAAGTTATGTATGTTTAGGGAACAAAGTTAAACCTAAATGTTGCTATTCCAATCAAATTTAGAGTTCCTTGCTACTAAAAGTGAAGTAGCAGCTTAGCACTGCTTTACTTTTTATTGTAAGAGCCTTCCTTACTAGCAACATGTTTATTACTTAGAAATATGTTGTCATTTGGTAATTCATCATTTAGGTTTCAGGAACCCCAGAAAAATAATGTGGATCATATCTCTGTGTGTGTTGATCTTTAAAACATATTTAGATTAAATAGGAATAGTATATTTTTATTTTGGTTATCAAATAATCAATATCTAATAGCAGAAAGCGGCATCTGATCCGTTATTTTTAATGGTCAGAATGCAACCTGGTACATTTTCCTGTAGATTCAAAGGAAATATGCAGTAATTAATAATTTATGAGGCACACTGATAAAAAGCATTATGGTTGTGATGGTGCTATTGTCTAACTCTTAGCATCTACAAATGGCCACTGTATTGCCCTATGCTTGATTTGGCTCTATATATCACAGGCAGTGTAAGGATATGCAGAATTTAATTGTGTAAATTCTTTATGATTATGTCTAAAGCTTCGCCTTGCATGTGAAAAGTTAAGTAAAAATGCTAGCAAAATATAAATGACACAATCCAGTCAGAGCTAAACATTTGAACTCCTACTGAATTAGAAGAAGACTCCTTTCTATTATTGATACCAGTGGGACTTCGGTTAGATGTATCACATTGACATTTGAAATGAAAAAAGAAGCTGTTTTAATTCTTATTTATTTTAAGAAGGTTGAGTGTTCAAGGGATAGAATGTATTGGAATAAATGGAATGCATGCCAAATGATTCAGCATTGGTTTTTAATATAGGTGCGTGTGCATACCAATTTTAGATTATATAGACTAGTATGGACGATGGATCTGAAAATTAATATATTAAAAATCCAAGGTAGTTGTTTGACAGGGAAAGAAATTACATGATTTGGGGTTGTACATAAATGATGAAAAAAATTAAGCAAGCAGATGAACTTGATGGATTTCTTGCTAGTAAAATAACTATGAAAGAGCTATGTAAATCTTAAGATGTAAAAATGCAGATAGTTAGGTGGTCTGTTATGCTGGAAAGAAGTGACTGTGTATAATACTGTACTTTTGCTCATTTTTTTATTATGGATGAAAAAGAACAGGTTGTAGATCAACCTTGCCAAGACTTGAGTGGCTATAGGTTTTGGGTCCCCCTGATCCAGATGTTGCTGAACATTCATCTTTGATTCTGGATGGGGTGGCACAATCCTGCTCAGATTTGTTGAGAAATTTGAGGTTTTCCTTGGCTCACAGCTCCTGCTCAAAGAACAGGTCGCGGTTGTGACTTAAGGAGCCTCTGCACAGCTGCATCCAGTGCACCCGTTACACCAATTCCTGGATCAGGAGACTCTTCATGATAACTCACATCTCGGTCACCTACTAATTGGGCTATTGCAATGCACTCTACATGAGGCTACCCTTGAAAACCATCTGGAACAGATAGTTAAAGGCACATCACATTCAGTCCTTGTAACACTGCTACTCTACCAGCTGCACTTGCTGCCGATAGACTTCTAAGTGCTGGGTATTACCCTTAAAGTCCTGTATGAGATAGGATTGGATTACCTGAGGTGATGCCTTCTCCCAAGAACATCTGCCTCTCTTGCATGTTCCCACAGGGAGGCCAGGCTCCGAGTTCCTTTTTTTACAAAACCTTGTCATTTGATGGGATCTGGGAGCATTTTTTCCTGAGGTTGCCCCTGCTATTTGGAATGATCTTCCCCCCTCAAATAGGTGACTGGCCCCCAACTCTTCTTGCCTTTAGAAAGATCTTAAGAGCTGGCTTTTCATCCAGGCATTAAGGGCCGACTGAATGGGTTGTTATGCTATGTGCTTGGTCACCATTTTACTTTTTATACATGTTTAGTCTGCTTGTTTCTAGATGGTTAGATACAGTTAATGGTGTTGATATGGATCAGATTTAACTATACTTCCTATACCTTAGCTTAATATTTCATCCATTGCTTCTATGCTTTACACAGTGTTGCTTACTTTGAAAGGGAATGATAATGTGGGTATGCAACTCTTCACTTTATACTTTTATAGCATTGTCATTTTTAATCTGTTATTATGGTCTTTGAAGCTACTGGGTGTAACTTCAGAACTAAATGTGGCCTGTAGTTTATTATTTCTGAATTTGGCATACAGAACAAAGAATCTTTGCTGCCATCTAGAAGTTGCAAAATCCTCAGATATTTTTCTTTGTACTAAAGAGAAATACGTATTATGCTTCTGAAGAGTTTTAGACTGTGTATTAGAAAGTTTTGATTTGTTTGTTTGTTTTAAGTTCCTGACAATGACAGAAAAAAAGTTCATTGGGGCTCCTGAAAATGCATGCTTGCCTGTTACCGTGTTTCCTTGAAAATAAGACACTGTTTTATATTAATTTTTGCACCCAAAGATGCGCTATGTCTTATTTTCAGAGGATGTCTTATTTTTCCACCGAGGCCGCCCAGAACCGGAAGTCCGGAGCCTTATTATTGGGAAGGTCTTATTTTCAGGGGATGCCTTATATTTCAGTGAGAGGCAAAACTGTAAGTAGGTCTTATTTTCGGAATATGTCTTACTTTCGGGGAAACAGGGTAATAACTACAGCTATTAACAACCATACAGAGGGAGCACATGGGGGAGGGATCTATTTCTTAAGCATTTTAATCAGTAGGAAATAGATGTCTTTCAGATTTTTTCTTATGAACTTTGTAAGCATAAATAGGCCCCCACCCCCAATCACTAAAAACTGCAACACTTTGCTAGGTAACAAAGACGTATGAGCCATAATGGGACACATTAGTTCAAGCGGTTGAAAGAAATCATTTGGAGAATTGAAATCTATATTGAGGAAAATGAGTAAAATGATTTATCCTTTCTAGTTGGATGAAATCTACTTGATTCCTGTTAGACTGCAACGTTGTACAGTAACAAAGGGCCTACATCAAAAGTATACATTTAAAACTCAATCTCCATCTTCCCCTATGCTATGTCCTATGTAACTAAAAAAGTAAATTCCAAAGACTTTTCTATTTAACTAATTCTGTTTCCCCAAACTTTTCCTGCCCCCCCTATCCTTTTCCAAGCATCATGTTAGTGAGTGCAGTATAAATACTTTATGGATCACTATCACTCAGCAATAAAAACTGACTATACTGACTCCAGCAGGGGTCTCCAACCTTGGTGACTTTACAACTTGTGGACTTCAACTCCCAGAATTCCTCAGCCAGTGAGGAATTCTGGGAATTGAAGTTCACAAGTTATAAAGTCACCAAGGTTGGAGACCCCAACTTTAGAGGAAGCTCTTAAGTTCTAAGATTTGTAAAGAATAAAAACAGGGATAAGCAAGGCATGCATTCCAGATCAGATTTCTAAGGATATGAGTTAAAATGCAACTTTAAACCCTTTTTTCACCAGGATCCTTCATGTGTTGGATTCAGTTCCCATGATTGCCAGCTGATATCACCATTAGCCATGCTAGGTGAGAATTGGGTAACCTGGAATCTAGCATATTTACAGAGTACAAGATTGTGGGGTATTAAATTGCCAAATATATCATGAGCTGCCTGAGTTCAATTCCTTTTTAGAATTATTTTAATTTCTAGGAAGAACTACAATTTCAAAGAGTAGTTAGAGAAGGATTGAGTGAATCAGCTTCACTGACCCCAAATTTTTCTTTTCTAAATAGAATCCTTTAGGTTGAAATGAGAAACATCTTTAAATGAATAATCAGCAAGGGAAATAAGTCCCGACTTGCAAATTTGTGATATGTCAATACTTCTGATTTACTATAGCAATAAGTCACCCACTCTGTGTCTATGATTAATTGTTAGAAAGATGGTTTAAGACAGGCATTGCAAAAGCATTGTATCATACCAAGTAGTTTGGTAAGAAACTGGAAATAAATTATTATGGTTAAAGCAGTGAAGTATTTCTTCCATTTCTTGGTAATCATGTCTTATGTGTCTGACACAAATTTTGATCAAATGAAATGAAAGTACCCTATTCACCTGCTTAAACTATATAATTATATTTAGGCTCCAAATTTTCATAGCTGGAAATAACTGATGGAATAGGTACAAAAGTAGCTTTCTGAGATTTAAGCAGGAATGCGTATAACATTACTAGTTAATTATGATTATGAGATATTGAATGTTGGGCCTGAAATATCTTTTTGCATGGCTTAATTTGGAGCATTCAATCAATATGGATCAGCAGATGATAGTATAGATCACATTAGAGGAAAAAGTGTGAAGGCCTCTCTAATGTTCTTGTACGTACCTGTCTTGGTAGTTAGCGTAGATATGGGGACAACATAGACATCTGGGCTTGTTTCAGGGTTACCATTATTGTAATTTTGTTTCTTCTTGCTCTCTTGTAAGAATCTGCTTCAGGTTCCATGGATGTCTGCATGCAACTATGAGCTGGCCACCCAGTACTGGTCATTGTGAAGGTTTTGCCCTCAAGGGTAAGTTTTCCCCCCTCTAGAGACACATGTTAGTCTAAAAATTAAATATTCCCTGTAGTAAAATTTGTTCCAATAGCAGCCTTTGTCATTAAACTTGTAATGGCTATGGGTTACATCTCACGTAAAGAAATGTTTCCTCTTGCTCCTTTCCCCCATTGGAAATTCCTTAGATTTCAATCCAGCTAAATTTGCTTAAAAACATTGTAACTGAGATGTTACTTGCAATGCCTTTTTGAAAAAAAGCCCACATACATTTCCCCAAATATTTTCTGCACAGTATCTTCAAAAATAGAATATGCTATTCTATAGCTTCTGACAGTCAGTTGAATCACAAACCTGTTAAAACGTGGGCTGTAAGAAAATACTTACATTTTTAAAAGCTTAGTTCTTATAAAAATTCTCAAAACTTGTCCCACAGAATTCAAATGCTGTAGCACAGCACATTTAGTTATAACGTACAATAATCATAGAAAAGAGAAAAAGACCACAGCTAAGACATTTTGACAATAAGATTTAATATAGCTAGGGAAAAAAGGCATAACTATATAAGAATTGCTAGAAAGAGAAAACAGAATATCTAATTTTAAGGAAAAATTAATTTGTGTGCCCTAGTGTTCCGAAGAATGTTGCATGTTCCTGTTGTAGATCAAGGACCAGAATTTATTTAATGTCACACAGAAGAGCTACTCCTCTCAGTATCCAATGATCAGGAGATACAGTTGTTCTCAGGTAGATTGCAGTGATATAGGTCAAATCTGTTCTTCTTGGCTTCTTATAAATGGGACAAACATAGAGTTTAGGATCTCTTGGGCCTGTTGTGTTAATTGCAAATATATGCACAACAGGAAGTAAAGTGAAAAGAATCTTTGCTGTAGATTCAGTGAGCTTATTATTACGTCTATCCCATCCAGCTCCATCCAAGTATAATCCATAAATATATACCCCTTCCTGTATAAAAAGAATGAATATTTATTATGATTAGAAAAGTATCAGCTTTTAATATTATAATATAACTGGACTGATTTAACCTGTCCGGTGTAAACTATAGTATAATGATCAAAATTTGAAAAACTAAAACAATTTACTAGCAAAATTTGAAGAAGGAAAACAATCTATAACATTTCTGGATGATAATGAACAATGTTCACGTATTTGTGTTTTACTGAAAAGAATTGAAATACTTTTAGAGCTGTGAGACTAAAAGGAATTTTCTATTTTATGCTCCAGCCACCTTTCTATCTGGGCCTGGCTTCAACAATATTTTCTCTTAATTCCCTAATAGGCATTTTTCTTAGTGTGATATATAAATGTAATATATATTTACATCTGCATCTCTACCTATATCCATATTTGATGGAATTTAATAAGAAATATTATGGAATCAGGAAAAATGCAGGAAGAGAATGCAGTAAGAAAAATGCCTTGTAGAATCCTATAATTCAGGATTACCACAGAAGCAAATTAGGCTAGAGATGTTTTTGTTACAGGGATGTCATTCTCCTCTATCTCCCTCCTCCATCTTTCCTACTACTGGTCGAAGGTAGGAAAGGAGCATGTCAGGGCTACATAACTGAAAAAGACATATGTTTTCTGTCTTTCACTGTTCATTTCGTTGTTGAAAAATCTAAAGCAAATATAAATCAAACATTTTTTTAAAAAAATCAGGTTAGAATTATCACAACATAGAAGTAGTTTGGAAATTATGCAAACAAAGGATGTATCTGTGGTGTACTTACAGGAGGGGCTGCAGTGATTTCTTCTTTGACCTGTTTCAGCACTTCATTATGGATGGTCACTGTATCCAAAGCCCAGCCTTTATGAGCTCTTGTAACCTCTTGTCTCATAGCTGTTAGAAAGCCTGCAAAACGGGCCAAAGGCAAGTTTAATACATTTTTTTTCTTGCATCCATTTTTATGCTGTAGTGTTTTATGGCTAATATGTTCACTTTTTAAAAAAAGAATCACTAAAATATCAGTCAAATGACCCAAGACAAAATATGGGTAAATAAAAAGAAACAAGAAAAATAAAATAGAACTCTGAATGTAGAGCAAGGCCCTGGACTGTATTTTACATTTGAAGAAGCATAATGCTTTTAAACTGAGAGTTGAACCTGGACAAAGAAAGAAATACAGCAATAAACCTTTAGAAGAATGGAAAAGTGCATCAATTCATCACAATAGTCCTTGAACAACTGATGATACCAAATAGTTTGTCTTTTGGCTTGTATTCTCTTACAATTAGTTATCTTCCCCATGCTTTTCCAAAAATGTCTAAATGTGGGGTTTTTTTGTAAATAAAAAAGATGCCAATAAGGGGTGAATAATCCTCTAATCATGACCAGGAGAAGTTTTCATAAGCAATCCTTAAAAGAACATTATATTTTTAAATCACTTTATGAAATGCAGAATTTTGTTCATTTGATATGTTAAATTGACATTTAGTAAATTAAAGTTGTAGTAAAATGCTATATATAAAAAATCTTAGATAACAATGCATGCATATTGACGTTCACCTATATGAAACAAACTTTACATGTTCGCAATTTTAGAAAGAACTGTATTTATTTAATATGTGTGTCTTAAATGATGCTAACTGAATCTAACTGAAATCCTGAACAGTAATTTATAATTTATCACCGTGCAATTGAAAAAAAATATATAAATTGGATCCCTGCCCCTACTTCTATGTGAATATGATAGAATACATAAAATAAAATGGAAAGGTTAATGCTTTTTGATAGATTAATATGGCTGTTTTCTCATAACAAACATAGTATTTATTTTATCTATAATAAACGATATTTACCCTGGGGATTAAAAAATCCAGTCATCCAGAATACATGTGGTCTCCCTTCAAAGATCCAAACACGGAACTGTGAATTTCTCTCTAAAAGTTCTGTAAACCAGAAACCCAGGGTAGAAGAATCCCACGATACACGCTTCCAGAGCTGAGGAATTCGAGCATCATACATGTTATCAAGAGCATCTCTTAGGTTCTGGAGAAGAGAAAAACAAAACATGTCATGGTGTATTTGAATAGAAAATGTCTTTATTTCAGAATGAATAATTATATATATAATACTATACTTGGTTACCTCACTCATAATAATAGTTCCTTCTATGGCTAGTTTAAGGTCAAGGAGACTGTTTCGGACTATTTTGATAACTTTCTGCATTCGGTCAATTTCTTGGCGAAGAAAAATGTTCATAGAATTAAGGTGGCCCATTTTAATTAAACGAGCTTTTACCTAAATATAATTGAAAGAAAACAAATCAATCAATAAAGCATTTAGGATAACCTTATCCTAAATAAAGAATATTTAGGCAATAGCCTTCCTATTTACAGTATTATATGCTCATCTACATCAGCACTGTAAATAAAGTAATTTCTTTCTCCTCTTCCGAGCCACGTCTACCGCATAGTTCCCATTTGGTGCTTAAAGCAGAATCTCCCAAATGATAGTAAAAACACATTCATAATCATCTCGATACCTTGATAGTGAACATATTTTGCTCTTGGACCCTTACAATAGGTGGCCCAAATGAACTTTGGATATTGGTTTGGTGGGCTATTGTGAAAATATGTGTAGGGAATCATGTGAATATGTGAGAATAAAAATAGTAGATTATGAAAAAATAAATTAAGAGTTCAATTCAGAAATTGATCAGGCTTTACTGACAGAGAAGAAGAATTGTAGCTCAGGGTTGAAATGAGGTGCATGATAATGTTACCTAGTTTGGCTAATGAAACTCGTGCAAGAAAAGAACCAATCTCAGAGAGCACCAAGGATCTCCAGTCATGCTTTTTTTTTTTAAAAAAAGAGAGAACGATATACTACATTATGCTACTGCAAAATCAAGTGTATCTTTATAACTCTAGTATTCTTACATATGTTCAAATAGTTTTAGTGGGTTAATTTCATGAAGAAATTGTCTGCAGCCACCATGAATTCTAATGGAGAATGTCTGTGAGCAGTGGAATGTGCCTTAAATCAGTAGACATTATGATCACCTAAACTCAGATATACAAAGGAAATGACCATGCAGTTAGTGGAAGGCAATGTAATTATTGTATTCTTACATTTATTCAAGATTTATAAGCCATTGTTGCACACAATGCAAGTAACTATTAAATTTTGAGAAATAAGTACAGTAACTAACAACAGTGAATATGTACTACATTTAATAAAGCTTTTCCTTTTTTTTCTTTAAGCGAGAGGAGAAATTACAGCTTTAATACTTGTCTTATTTTTTCATATCTCTTTGGGGTGAATCTTTATAGCATCTTTTCTCATTGCTCTTGAACTCCTCATTGGAGGTTTAAATGGCAACACAGATGTACCAATGTTTGCAGCATTTTAACTAGAAATATGAAAATTATTCATTAATATACCCAGTTGATTGCAGTTATTATTCTCTAGGGATGCAAATGACCTTTAATGTGAAATATGGAATCAAGGGAAACATTCCCATTGGTAAATGATTAGCTACTATTTTTTCCTTAAAAAAGAGTCATTATATACATATACAGCAACATTCTTATTTTGACATCATAAAGGGGCACATTTCCTCTTTATGCAGCACCCAAGACTGTCTTCTAACAGCAGTCTTGGAATTCAACTAAACCAAGATGGATGCATTCCAGGAAACCATTCTCTACAAAATAAAAGTCCTACTCAGGTGTATTGGAAGCAGAGGGTTATAAATCAGGACAAAACATTTCATATTTCATTCATTCATTCATTCATTCATATATAAGTAGAACTTTCTTTATTCTAATTTTATTTCCTGATATTATCATGGAATAAATCCTTTTTAGTGACTGAGGGTGGGGGTCAGGATCAACTCAGGAAGACATTCCTTTTTAAAATTAAAAAGTGTTTTCATATGAAGAAAAGAAGCAGATTTGAGCTGTCACCAGTAAATAAGAAACAAGAGAAGTAGGGGTAGTTTTTGAAATCATTTGCCCTCAAAGCCCTTTTGCCTCTTGCTCATTAACATTTAGTGAATACTGAATGCTATTTGCTGGGGTAAGTAATGTCTATGCTATGGAAAGCTCTCAGAAGAATTAATATATGGTCCAAAGTGAGTCAATTGCAGTGTTCCTTAAATTATTGCAAGCCATACACTATAAAACAGTCCAAGCCATTATAATCCCAATTTCATGCTTTATAATTATGGTATTTTAATTTTGTTTGCTACTCAGAGTCATTTGCTAAGAAGGGTGGGCATATAACTTGGATCAATCAGTAAATAAATACATAAAAAAGTAAATTAGGATAAAGTTCTTTCGTTGGGACGCAACATTTCATTTTGTCCAAATGTATCATTTTGTATTTTGCCAAGAAGCTTGCCAACAACCTATAGTTCTAATAATTGCTGTATTATTTATACGATCTTTTGACAAAATTGAGATAGTGGTCCATGAAGTCCAACAGACCTATTTGGATAATACCCCAGAACCCACCCCCGTTTCTGATACTTGACCACAAAGAAGATAACTTAAAGCCAGGGTGATTTTTTCCCTTTTTCTTTTGTAAAAGCAATTGTAAAATATATTGAACACCACCATAAAACCCACACCCTCCCCCAAATAAGTCTATTCCCTCTAGTGATAGCATCACACAGCTATGATATTTCAGTGGCCCTCAGGGGAAGTATGGCCCTTGATTAGAAAAAGAATTTCCCAATAGCAGAAGTGTGAAATTGACACCAAAAAAGGGGTCGAGAAAAGTATTTTCTTTCAGCACTCTGACACAATACCAGGAGTTTACCACTATGGATTAGTATTTTCATGATTATGTACTTTAGTGTACTTTAGAACAATTACCTCATGGGGTACATAATCAGGGGGCAGTTTCTCAAGCATATCTTCAGCTAGTCTATACACAATAGCTTCTCGAGTTTCTCCCACTCCACCTCCACTCTCTTTTGGTTGAATATTGGTAATAGTGTTCAAGACATCAGCTGCTGTGTTACTCTGGTATCTGAAAGGAATATTAAATGATATGTAATAAAGTCAGAATTTATAAGAGCTGTAAATTGTCAAATAGAATTGCCACAAATAACGCACAATAAAAAGCCACAGAAAATTCAATTGGTTCCTGCTATTTCTGAAAGACAATAAATTCATTAAACTGAAGATGAACAAACCATGATTGGCCACGACATTGGAATGTAACCAGAAAATAGCCTTTGTATGATGTATTTCTGAGACTTTAAAACTGACAAGGCCAACTAGCAGCTTCTAACATTATGAAACACAGTTTCATTTATTAATTTTTTTAAAATCCACAGCTAAGGACTCTCTTGACAAATCTCAGCAGGTTTCTGTTCCCTTACCATCTTCTCATCCTCTTGACTGAAGAGGAGGAACTTGGAAAATTTTAGTTGGGCTAACTTTCAAGTTTGAGTTTGTGAGACCCTGAAGTGCTTTGGAGTTTTTAAGAGCAATTTGTTATTCTTGACCATGTTGTCTTCAAGATCTACAGATATTAAACATGTGCTCTGTATATAAATTCAACATTGCTTTGAAAATATTTTTAAGCTGAAAAGCGCAGGGAGCTATTATTTCTCCAAATGGGTTTTCAGTGTTTTAAATTTTAAAGCAGAAAATTTGAGGTAAAGGAAGGACCCTTGGAGAAAAATCTAAAGCTTCTGTAGATCCCCCAAAACAGTTACATGCTAGCCTCTCAAACTGGAAATGTCATTTAAATTCTTCAATATATTGTTGCTTAACTATGCATGGTGGGTGGAATTCTCAGCTCATACAGCAGAATACTTCTTTAAAAAACTGCTGCATAATGAGTTTCCGAGCATTCCAAATGAGGTTGTTGAGAAAGTGATGAGGAATTAGTTATAGAGAATGCTTTATTTATTTATTTATTTATTTAGATTTATATACCGCCCTTCTCCCGAAGGACTCAGGACGGGGTACAGAAAACATAAAAATTTAACATTGAACTTTAACAATATTTACAAAAT
>JANHFO010004463.1:29196-42110 GCA_032468095.1 Pareas carinatus
AAGGGTTTAGAGCAGTTTCCCCCATTCAGGGGGATCAGGCATGGGCCCGTCCCCACATACCAGACCGTTGGAGCCTCATCTCTCCCGGCCCCAATGCTATGGAGGCTGCTTCCCGGCGGCCATTTCCCCCCGGAATTTTAAGAAACAGATTATCTTTAAAAAAATGCAAAGTTGTTCAGCAAGCGGTGGTCTTGAAATCTGATCAAAGAAGGTAACAACCAATAAATAAAATCTGTTTCCCTTTTAGTCAGGATTCAAGTCCCAGAAATTCCTAGCAACTGCTACACGAAGTTGCTCAATTTCTCTTGAAGTTGGATTCCAGTTGGGCAGATCTCTTAGAAGTGATTGAGGAACATCTGCACCCTGTTGTCTGGAAGAAGTTTAAATCAGTTGATCCTGAGGAAGTAGACTGGTCCCTGTAGCTGTAAGTGCACTGTACTGGCTCCCAGCTTCCTTCTGGGCAAAATTCAAATTGCTAGTTACTACCTTGAAAGCCTTGCATGAAGTTGGGGACCCCTGCCCTAAACCATCTGCCTGTTCTACCTGATTCAAAAAAGTGGACATGTTCTTAGGTTCTTCGCTTAAAGATTGCCATCTTATGGGACTTAGGAAATATACCGTTTTCCTGGCCATCTCTTCCCTATGGAATGCTTCTTCTTCTGAGGTTTCGTAGGTCCCCACCCTTTTAACTTCAAAACCACTTAAGACCTGGTTCCCTCTCCCCCCCAAGTGCTAGGATAGGGTGAGAATTTACGTACTTCATGGGAATAGCTGTGGTTCCAGGTCTTTTGGTTTTAATGTTTTTATTGTAGATAAATATATTTTTTTAGTTGTAAGCCACCCGGAGTTTTGTTCAAAATGGCCAGCTAGTTAAACATTTTAAATAAATAAATAAATAAAATCATGGGTCATTATCATTGACTGTCAATTACAATCCAACTTGAACCAAAATGCTCATGTCCTGATTAGCACACCATTGAACTATTAAAGCATATATGTATGAAGATGTCTTGGAAACTGCAAGTGATGCAGAAGGTGGTGATGAGGCTACTAACTGGAGAAATACACCGTTGTAGAATTCTACTCATTCTTTAGGTCTGCCCATAAGTTTCTGTACCAAATTCAAAGTACTGGATATTACTCATAAGTGTTACATAGTATATCAGGCTTTGCTCCAGTCTGGTCACCTATTGAGAAACTGCCTCCCTTGAGAAGGCTATGACTTGGGATGTCAGGCCTTCTTGGTAGTAGTTCCTACACCCTGGGATATGCTACTTTTGGAGCAGCATAGAACACAGAATCATAGGACTGGAAGGGACATCAGAAGTTTTCTAGTTTAACCCCCTGCTCAAAGCAGGAGCCTTGACGGTTAGTTGCCAAGACTTGCCTTTTGCTTAAAATAGACCCTCAGGCCATACTACAGTGATGGTGCAATTGTTGTGTCTGTCATACTTTTTTTATTTATGCCTTTTTATTATTTCTGGGAGATGCCAGATATTCAAGTTAGTTTTAGAAAAGACCAAGAAATTGTTATTATAAGACATTATTTCTGACACACCCTGAATAACTGAGAAAGCCAAAGAATACCAAAAGGAAGTTGGAAGGTGTTTCATTGATTATAAAAAGGCCTTTTGTTGTTTTGATCATATCAAGCTGCAGAAAGCGCTCAGAAAAATGGGAATCCCAGAACATTTCCTTGACCTTATGAAAAACTTACACAGAGATCAGAAAGTCACAGTGTGAAGAGAACATGGCAAAACAGACTGTTGCCAAAATGGCAAAGTAGTGAGGCAAGGCTGTATACTCTCTCCATATTTATTCAACCTGTACTGCAGAATATACATCATATTAAGGAAAGCTAGAGTCTAAGAAGATGAACATGAATTTAAAACTGAGGAAAGAAACATCAACAGACTGGCATTATTCTGATAACTGAAAATGTGAATGATCCACACAGTCTTGTAATGAAAGTCATGGAACTGAATAAAAAAAGAGGAGTAAATATAAACAAAATGTTTCAACTTTGATACTAATGCAACTGAGGCATTTTAGTTCATTTTTAACAATACATGGATATTAAGAATTAATTACAGAATGAAATGAATTACAGGGAGTTCGAGACTTACAATACTTCATTTAGTGGCCGTTCAAAATTACAACGGTACTGAAAAAAGGGACTTATGACCATTGCAGCATCCCTCACGTGAACAAAATTTGGATGCTTGGCAACTGGTTCCTATTTATGACGGTCGTCGTGTCCCGGGGTCAGGTGATCCTCTTTTGTGACCTTCTGACAAGCAAAGTCAATGGGGAAGCCATATTCACTTAACAACCATGTTTCTAACATAACAACTGCCAAGATTCACTTAACAAATGTGGCAAGAAAGGTTGTAAAATGAAGCAAAATTCACTTAACAAGTGTTTCACTTAGCAACAGAAATTTTGAGCCAATTGTGGTTATTGTAAGTTGAGAACAACCTATATAAGGAGACAAATATCACAGACTGATTATATCCTACAATAAGCTGTACAATTTTTGAAGCTAAACATAAGAAATAAGAAATAACTTGATAAAAGATGCTCATGTGCATTTTATTTCTATCTGAAACAGCTTATCAGATGAGGCTGAAAATTTACCAATAAACTAGAAGCACTTCCTGAGAAATTCAAAATGATGGAACAAAAGTGCTGTTGATTTTTATGCCTGAATATGAGAAATGCTTTATGTTTATAGCACAATCACACTGATTATGCTTTTCAATATCTTTACTTTACAGCACAATCTTGTGCATGCAATTTCAAAAGTAAGTCCCAGTGATTTCAATAGCGCTTAGTCCAGATATATGTGCATTGACTTGAATCTTTCATCTTTAGGACAGCTTTCTTAAATTTTACATTTATTCAGTCTCTGAAATTTCCAGTAAAATATCCTCTGTTATTAAAATTATCTTTCTAAAAACTTGAATATCAACTTGTTAGATCTACTTACGTGATGTCTGCATTAGGGTGGAGACCAAAGACCTCAGGACTATCCATGGCAGGGAGAGTTGAAATGTAGTCTTGATATTGCTCAAGAGTTTTACAAACAGGAATTTTATATCCAGTATAAAAACAGAAAGTGTTTTCAAACATTTTCTCACTGAACCAGACCTATACAAATTAATGGTGAAAAGTTACCAGTTAAGTTACGCGACTCAAGTAGAAAAAAAGAATTCAGCTACTCCATGAGGAGGATCATTAAAGCCAAACTATTGGTGTACACCAAGACTGTTAATTGACTCATTAACGCATTTGAAAGTTTCCTTCTTAAAACAAAAACTTACAAAAAAGGCATATTATTCAATCTAGCCACAAAGTTCTAACATATTGAAATGAAAGGTAAAATAGCATCCAAAATAAATTTTCTAGAAATCGTGGCTCTACGTTTTAGGAAACCTTTAGGCAAGATAATCCAAAGGACCCACTTCCTTCCTAATTCCATTGTCCACTCATTTTACCTTCATCCAAACTTCCTTCAAGGAGAAGGGGCAGTAAAGAAAACTTGCCAGTTGTATAGAGAGCAGGTGAACCAGCACAAGAAGCGAAAGGAGAAAGAGAACAAGGCCAGGAGGAAACAGAGGTTACCATGAGTTCCTGTGACAGTAGGAGTTCTGTCAGATGTCCAGCAAAACTTTGTCTCCAGAAAATCTACTTCTTACAGTGACTGCCATAATGCATTGGAAGTGTATTTAAAAAACCATTCTTTGGTTTTATTTGATTAAAAACTGTTTCATCTTATTTTCTTACCCTTGCAAAGCAGTTAAGAAGACGCTTATCATAATCATCAGTGACTCTGCCTCCATACTGTACTTCTCCAATCATATATCGGACGGTGCTCCAAGATATTCCCTAGGTAAAATGTGGCAAATGGAAAATAAAAATATGTATCAAAAATCAAGATTTTCAGTCATAATCTGTTATTGCAAACCTCTCCCTTGTATATGTTTGCATTTTGTTTATACTATATGTAGAGATCTTGGAGTTTATCAAAGTGTGAGACTTGGATTTTCACCGAATGTCCTTTTCCTCTTGATATATCACCCAA
Organism: Pareas carinatus; assembly: GCA_032468095.1. Lineage (NCBI taxonomy): Eukaryota > Metazoa > Chordata > Lepidosauria > Squamata > Pareidae > Pareas > Pareas carinatus. The sequence goes on from JANHFO010004463.1 coordinate 33,281, forward strand.
AGTTCAACATGCTAACTTTTGAGTTGCTCTAGAAAACATTGCCGTAAGAAATTCCTGAAATGGGAAAGCAAACCTAAGCTATTTTGTGATTTTGAGGTTTCTAAATTTTCCTCAAACATCAATTTCAAGAGGCAACTGGACTTTTCTTCAAAGAAAAAGAAAAATAAGAAAGTCCGGTTGCATTTTGAAAACACATCTTTGGGAGTACATGCAGTTAATACTGTAATATATAATTGGATTATCAAAACAAATTTGCAAATCATTTTTGCTTTAACCGTTTTCACCTATTTGGATTGACGAAAATTTAGAAACCTTATCTTCTCAAAATCACAAAAGAGCTTAGATTTGCTTTCCCATTTCAGGAATAAAAGTATCGTGGACAATACTGAACAGCTGTTTAAGACACAGATAGTGTTTCCATGTTCTTTAACCAATGGTTTAGTATATGATCCATCTTGTAATAGGTGAAGCTATGCATACAAAAGGGAGTGGCATACTGGATCATATATTGCTGCTTTGATTTCAGTTTTCATTATTTGGCAATGCATTTTCTTCTTCTTTCGTTGTATAATCCAGGAAAACTAGAAGCACATAGGAGGTTTGTGAAGCCAAAATGTTGTTTGTATAGTGATGCCAGCAAAAGTAAATAGATAGGCATTGTTTTCACACTGAGCCCTTAAGTTAACTCTAGTTGTGCAGGTAAGTGCATCTGAATAATAATAGCAACCATATTGTGCAGATTATAGTATTATAGGGAGGCTAAAACCACTCTGCACAAGACTGCCAGTTCGTTGCAATCTCTTGGCAGGGCAGTGTGGGAGGATAGAATGCCTCTTACACACTCTAGATTGATACACTCTTCTGAGAAAAGAAGAAAGAAATGTGTGCATTTGAATTTATAGTACTATACGCAGCCAAGGAATGTTTCGTTTTCTTATGCAATGTGAGCAGAAACAAACCTCCTCTTTCCTTCATTTTATCTTTGCATTCTTTTAATGCCCTTCCCGCATTGCCCAAAATGTGCATATTGATTCTGAGGGGCTTAAACGTATTTCCGAAACTTAATCTCCCTGTCTAATTTAGCTGTGCAGTGTGGAAGTACTGCCCTTTGGCTGGGCGATACTCCTGCAATTCAAAACACATTTCTCCTCATAATTAAATACTCTTCACTATATTTTAAAAAACAGGTATGTATAGTTCAAATCCATTTTGTAAAAATGGGATAAAGATTCTGAAAATAAATACATGAGTGATTTTCACATGTAAGAATTTTGCCCACCATGAAGAACTGTGGTTCTGCTTATGAAATGTTTAAATGTTTTACAGTATAATATAACGTAGCACAAGATCAGTTCTTACCGAGATGGAAGAGTGGTTTTTGACTTGCATTGCATTGGATCTGCTAAGAAATTAGCCAATCCAGTTCCAGTTAGAACGAGATCACTCTGCCAACTCTTAATTAAACTTCATTCCACAAATGCCTCCCTGATCTAGCTTTTGTTACTGCCAGGAGGTTATTGTTTCTGCCCCCCCCGCCCCCCCCCCAGAAGCTTCTCAACAATTCTGGTCACATAAAGCAGTTGTTTGAGACATGTGGGAGCTGAGCAGTGAAAGGGTAAACTCAGAATTTTCATCTATATCAGTAACAAAGTTGTATCTCTAGTGAGTCTTAGAAGCCTGTGGAAATTTTATCCCATTTAAGATACAAAACTATTCGGCAGTACTTATAAGTACAAATTTACACATACTTACTTTCTTAATGTCACATTCATCCAAATGATTCTGTATAAATTGAACACTGGCTGTGAAGTCTGCAGAATTGAATTCATAGGGAATATTCCAGCCCAAAGGACCAAATTTTCGCCTCTCCTTATAATAGAAAATATATAACAAGCAGTCATTTATTTAGATTTATGAATGTATACATATATTGCTTTTTTGTTAATATTTTGTTTAGCAACTTCCAATATCCGTATTAGAGCAATATCATTATAAATCTTTCTCAGTATATAGCTCTTGTACAGATTTTGAATTTTTTCATGACCAAAACAATCTTTTTTTTACTGACATTCACATTAATATAGCAAACTATTTAATAAATAGATGGACATTTTATTTCTGTGAATAGCTTATGCAGCATAATATATGTATATACAACTGGAAATAATCCAAACTTCAGTGTACTATGAACATGGTATATTTTCCCAAATTCTAGTCAAACAATAAGACGTAGGGGTTTTAGTATTTTTAATTTATTTTTCATACTTCAAAAAGTACAAGAAATAATTGTATTAATATTACAATATTATTTAAGTGCTATGCTTGGTTAAAATATAAAAGAGAAACAGGGAAATAACAGGGCTATCAGTACAGCTAGAAGGAATAAAATTTTAAGCTGTCACCAGACTTTTGAATCCAAATAGAAGAACATTTGGGATTGAAGGATGGATTTACAATATATGGCCTTCATTTGGTCTCAGTAAGTTACCAGGATGATTTATTATTGTTCCCAGAGGAAAGATTATTTTAGATGCAAAATGTGCTCTCTTTCTATAATACCTGAACAGTAGAGTGCAAGAAGGCCACTGTATAAAGGAGAGGTTTCCACATAGGCATATTGCTGACATCAAGCAAGTCTTGATTTATTCCAGAAAACGTTCTCTTCAAACCAGCTCGTACACCTTGTGGAGGTTCGTTGGTGAATTTTATTGAAGTCTGGCATAACATGAAAAAACAGTTTATTATTTCTGATTCCAAAGGAGGCATGCCACACAGTTTTGAAAAGTAAAGGTCAAGGCACATCATTTAGAAAATGATGCTGTTTCATCAAGTCCGCAAATACATCAAAATGTACCAGTTAGAATGTTTACCATAGCAACTGCAGGGGCACAGAAAGAGCAAATGAGGACATGCTGATGATGGGCATCACACAGATGCTATGACTTATACTACTGCTTCAGACATTGGGGCCTAGTATGTGCTGGGTGGTATTTGCATGATGACATCACTGTTGTGCATCTCAAATAATTTTTGCTGTTTTTGTAGTTTACTGCAATTAACTACAGGGGCTGTGCTTATTGAGCATTTGAATCATGGAAATATGACGAAAAACAAAAGCACATGTATTTTATATATATTTCTGCATTGTCTTACAGAGCTATAGTACTTAGATATCCTTAAGATAATCCACCTCATCTCAGCAAGTCAATTGAAAACCTAAAATAGCCAATCACAAAACATTCAAAAACTTTCCTTTCCCACCTCTTATTTCTTTCTATTAATGGGGATTTCCCTTTCCAATGTCTACATCTTTCCACAGTTCAACTTTTCCCTCCCAACCCATGTAATTGTAGAGGATAAGGGAGATGACCTTGACAAAAATAAGAAGGGACCATTATTTAGACAAAGGAGGCAGAAATAATTTTTTTAGTTGAGAACCATGTAATATTGTAACATTTGGAAGTGGCTCAGATAGACACCTCCCTAATTTACGGAAGTATAAGCAAGGGGAGGACAATCAGATTTGCGAGATCCTTTTATGATTGCCACTCTCAATGAAAGTAATTTCAGCCTTCAGCTCTGGTCTATATACTGTTGATGAACATTCAGTCTTGGAATTGGTTTTTAGTTACAACAATGACTTCTGGGATTTGAGGAGCTATAATAAAGTCTCAGTGTGTTCAGTGTGTTTTTCCCTTGTCAAATTTTAACCTTCTAATTAGAAAGTCAGGTTTAGCCCCTGCCACTTTTGTTGTCAATAGAGAATATAGACCTGACTTCTACACTGAGTAGAAACTCTTGGTCATGGAAGTCTCCCTTCACCACAAATCTTGTCAGAGAGTTGGATGACATCCCCCCCACCCAGCACTGGTAAGAACATGGGTGGCCACAGGATGAGGAATCAGTAATCATCAGCTCCCCTCCCTTTTCCATGAATAGCAGCTTCTGCTGGACACCCAGCTTGGATTCAGATCAACATGATCCACGTTGCCTATATTCACTTTCATCTCTTTAATTGTCCAGTACCTCTTATCAGGAATGCACAAACTACTCTGTTGCTAGTTCAAAATAGCAGCCATCTGCACTGAGTGATTAGCCCAAGAGCACCAGACACTTCAGAGCTATTTAGTGTAAATTGGCTTTTGAATGTATTGCACATTTGGTTGGCGGATAACAGCCCCCATAAAGGAGAAGAAAGCAATTTGCTTTTGGGACCTGCCTAAATGCAAACTAGCTGAAATGACTTAGATATTTAGATTTTTCAGTACCAAACAAGATAGTATTTTTAGCTGATTTTTTTTATCAATAAACACTTCTATTTTCATTAGATTGAACTAACCTGCAACAAAGTGATTGGAAATCTGTCATGTGGTTCAGTGGTTATCCAAACTCGGAAGGTATCATCAGGAATATCAGCAGTCATCAATGTCTCCAAAAGTTCTTCCATAAATTCTAGACCTAGATGACAATTCTGAAGTAACACCCAGCCACCCTGTTCCCAAAACAGTTGATTAAACCATTTGTCTAAGCATATTGCTATTGATTAATAACACTATAAGAAGATTTTTCTAATGGAAATTTATCTTTCATATACCACACATACTTTGTCCTCCCATTTTTGTTTGTTAATACTATCAAAAACAAGTATGGATTTGCATACAGATGAAAGGGGTAGATTCCAATTGTAAATAAAGTAGCAGTGCCATCTTGTGATACTTATAAAAATTACAATATGACAGCTATTGTCAATTGGGAGCAATGGTAATTTTTGGGGGTAATTACTAACGTAATAAATTTTATTTTCTGAAATCTGGGCATAATTATTGAGCTATTTAGTTGAATGAGAGTTATTCTCAAATCAGTACGTAAAAGACTGCAACCTTTATCAAATACAAAACTTTTTCATTGGGGAAAAAATTAAAACCAGACTAAAAAGAACATTGCATGTTACCTGCACCATTGACACCTGAATTAGCTTGCGTGCATGAACTTCTTGTCCCTGACCCATGGATATAGCTCTGTTTTCTACAATAAATAAGACAAGAAAATGCTAATAAATGAGAATATTTCTGTTTTTGCAATTGCAAACCAATTTTGAAAAGAGTAAGATGAGTTGTTTTTATTAATTCATTTTTTTCAATTATGGATTTGATGTAGTCGTTACTGAAGAACACCCGATATCTTTTATTTATCTCAGTTGTAGGGTTATAGTTTTGTTCCATATTATTACTGAATATTTATTTTATCTTTGCTTGTGCTACTCCCACATTGCCTTTAAAGCATGATAACTTTCTGTTGCATTCTTTATTCAATAAAAAGTATGAACAAGAATGGAAAATGAAATTAAGTAGAAAATAGAACCTGCAGGCATTGAGGGAGCTGCCCACAGAGACTTGAGTGTTTGTAGGCACCATATTAAGTAGCTGAACTTTATTTAGGGAAAGAAACTATTACAAAAAGTTGGATTCCTAAGAGAGTTACTAAAATGTTACTGCAAAAGCAGATTTAGTGTAGCAATTTTCTAAAATCCTTGTTTTGAAATGTAACATAAACATATACCCAGTTTAAGTTTTCTAGCCAATGCATCGATTTGATTCGTTGGGTCAGATCCCATAGACAAGAAGCAGATGAGAGGTGTCCTTCTATCACTTTCTTCCCAGGTTTTCTCTAAATTTAAGATGACAGGTTCTGTATACTTCTCACTCAAGGAATCTGCAATATACTTTCTGGCCTGAGAAAGCGTGCGGTCTGGGCACCAAGACCTACAAAAAAAGGATATCCCTAAATTAGTGTTATACCATTTATTCATAATTATTTCAATGCTTTAAACATAACATTTGAGAAAACTATCCATCTTCCAGGGCCAATATGCAGTACTTCCTGAAAAGAACTAAGAACATATAAAAAAGTAATGTCAAAATCACTTGTGATTTTTACCTGATGAGCAATAATTTGCGACAAGTATCTAATGAATCACTATATCCATCAGGGATAGTTTCTTCCTCTGGAGCATCTTTATCGAACCAATTTTTCCATCCTTTCTCATTACGGGCTATCTGATGAAGAACCAGAGGTAACATTAAATCTTGTTTTTCCTTTAAAGAATGGACGAGAAGTCTATACTTCATTGAAGTCTTTGGATTGAGGAAGATGACTTCGTATCACATTTCAAAATATGACAGGATTTATGATGATTTCTGTATCCACCTTTCTTAAGGCACGGGAAAAATATGTGCAATTAAAATGCAGAACAATGTAATGCCCTGGCAGGAATGGCCCATTGGCCATGTCCCAAGGACTCATAAAAGACAACAGGATTCTTTGCTAATGCTAAAAGAAGTGAAAATAATCAAGGCTATAAACATACCTGATTCATAATTTCTGAAAACTGTGGTAGTTTGCTCAGTTCTACCAGATTGAGCCATGTCATATCTAGAATCCATCGGAATGGTTTGGGAGGACAAGCTTTTAGATCCAGTGCAGCACCCCCTGGATGAAAAACACTGATAGTTATTGAAAATGATCCCTACGAGATTAACAAAGAACTATATCATGTCCTAAGATTTCATATTATTACGAAATGCATGCTTGTTATGCTTATTGCAGGTCTAAAGAGTAACAAAAAGATCAGCAACTTTTATCCCAAGGACAACATTGTTCCATGCGTAGTTCCCCCTCCTTCAGATTATCTCCATTCGAGACAGAGAATAATGTTGCAATCCAAAGAACGTTTAACAGCAGCTAGCCCACTGTGCCTGACAGGACGGACTTCTGAATATCAGTGAAATTCTTTTTTTTTTCATAAGAATTTTTTTATTTTTTCAAACAGAAAAAGACAGATAAAATGGTCACATTTTTTTCATCGACATCAGACAGCTGAGCATACATTTCAAACATATTTAGTAAAGTTTTATAGCAAAAGTTTAATATTGGCCATAGTTTAATACTTTTAATTCATTTTAATGATTTTGTATTGTATATTTCTATCTGGCTGTTCACCGCCCTGAGTCCTTCGGGAGAAGGGCGGTATATAAACTAAATTTATAAAATAAATAAATAAATACATCTTTCATCAGTACTTATCCAATCTAATCACATTATTTCACAACTACTCCTAAAATCATATCTAACCATCTATACAGAAGTGAAATTCTAAGTGGATGTCTTAGGTAGTTGAACTCACATTGAACTCAGCAGGACTGAGTGCTAAATAAGAAGGTTTATGATCAAGTTGCATAGAACTTTGTTCTCCAATTCATATTGGTCCTAGCAAGGGGCGTGTGTAATTGTCCTAGTTCAATTAGAAAGTAAAAGTAAGATTATTACTGTTTTTTTTCTACCCTGCCTTTATTATTTTTACAAATAGCTCAAGGCAGTGAACATATTTGACACACCTTCCTCCTCCTATTTTCCCTACAAAAATAACCCTGTGAGGTGGTTGGGCTGAGAGAGAATGACTCGCCCAGTTACCCCGCTGGCTTTCGTGGCTTAAGGTGGGACTTGAACCACAGGCTCCCAATAGCACAGAGGTTCCCAACCTTTTCTATACCTAGCACCTCTAGAATGCTTTTGTTATATTCTCATACCCTTTACAAAAGTAATTCCTGGTTTGAAGATGATGAAAGCGAATATACACTCAATTCTAAACCCAGGTTTCCGCACCCCCTGGAATATCGTCTCACCCCTGCACAAGCACATTAACCGACAGGGCAAAGTATGTCCCCGTTGGGAATCCTGGTCTCTCATGTGATGAGCAGGGATACTTCTGTTTTTTTACACACAGTTCAGAAATGCCATATTCCACTTTTGGAATTTGGATGTCATTTCTACTGACATCCCAGGTTCATGCTTCTGTATAGATAGAACCAAGCTCTTATTTAATGCTTTCCTCCGCTTAATATTAATTCCTCACAATGGACAACATACTACTCATTCGCTTTTACCAGCATTTACACATCTTAATATTTCTCCATCTTGAGTAATCAAGATTCAAATACTTGCTTGACTTTTTTCACCATTTATGTCTTAATGATCACTCCTTTTTACTCTCAAGAACAACTATCTTTGTTTTCTTGATATATCAGTTTTCAGATCCGTTCTTTTTTGTAGTCTAATCATTGCTGCAAATTAAGTTCTCAAGTAATCACACATACACATACTTTCACGCCCTCAGCCAACACATCAATGCCGCAAGTATTTTAATATATTGATTTATACCAACATGCACCCAACAAGACATTCATTGTACATCTTCGTTTTATCCATGCTGAATCATTTGCAAGCATTCCATAATCCAACACATTCTTTGCTCTTTATCATAACATCTCTCTTATCAAGTTCAGCACTTATACCTTCCAATCTATATTCATGTAAAGCACACTATAATTCATTGATCATACATTTTCTTTAAATCAACAATTTTTCTCATGTTTTTCAGTGAAGAGCAGAAAAACTCTTCACTGAAAAACTTTGCTCTCTGCACTCCCTGCCAGCATAAACCCACCTTCAGATGTTGCTCATTGTCACCATTTGTAATCATTCAATCAAAATTCTATTAAATACCTTCCCAGGTAGAGATAATTAACTAATCTTTCATTCTTTCTTTTTGGCTTTTGTTTGTCTACAGGAACAATTACAACATTCTTTAAACTGTGCAAACTTCTCATACAAGTTAAATAAGGTGCACAGCTATTCCTTAGGCCACATGTCAAACATAAGGCTCATGGGTCGAATCCAGCCCACAGCCTGCTTGGATCTGACCCGTGGGGCTGCCCTGGAGGCGAGCGAAGTGCTCCCTGAGGTGGCGGCGGCGGTGGAGGTAGGGGACAGG
>JANHFO010004463.1:61095-78879 GCA_032468095.1 Pareas carinatus
ACAGAGAAGGCTCTCCCCCTGGGGGTCGCCAGCCGACACTGTCTAGCTGACGGCACCCTGAGGAGGCCCTCTCTGTGCGAGCGAACAGGCCGATGGGAGGTATCTGCAGGTAAAATGCGGTCCCGTAAATAGCTAGGTCCTATGCCATGGAGCGCTTTAAAGGTGGTAACCAAAACCTTGAAACGCACCCGGAAGACCACCGGCACTCAATGCAGCTGGAACAGGAGAGGAGTCACATGGGAGCGCCCCCTCACTCCCATAATCCCCCTCACGGCCACATTTTGGACTACCTGAAGTCTCCGAGTGCAGTGATTGGCTTTTACAACTGTGGCAATAAAGATCATAAAATGGGATGCAACTCACTTAACTGTCTTGCTTGGCAATTCAAATTTGGGCTCAATTGTAGTCGTAAGTTGAGGACCATCTGTACCTTAAAAGTGCTACCTTAATGAATGAGACCCATTACTCCCATAAGATTGAAATTTGTTGAGGTTGTGGCTACTTTAGCACCATTCTGCTGCTGTGGTCAGCCATAATTACATGATTGTCATTTCCAATGCTCCCTGTCAATTTCCTACAAGGGAAGTCATTGAGAAAGCCAGCAGGAAGTCAGAAGTTGCTCCCATTTCCACTGCTTTTCTGCCCACCCATGATCATTCTGTTTCTCTGTTTAGGCAAGGTAATCTCTCTGAAATGATGACTCAGTGGCTAATTGGTTGCTTAACATTTATTTAAAGGAAACTCACAGGAGAAAAACAGAGCACAACATGGAGATTTTTCCTTGACCGTGATATAAAATATTCATAAAGATTATCAAAAGTTGGAGGAATTCGTGGCAGCTCTTTCTTCATTACAGATATAAGTCCTTGAGTTATTTCATCCAGTTCATCTCGAGGAAACAAATTGGAGATCTTATCAGAAAAAGCAAAAATTACAGAAAAAAGACATTTATGAATATTATTAAAATACCACGGTTTTTAATTTATAGATTCCAAGACTCTCCTAATTCAGGAGACATTTGCTTCAGTTTAAAATTCATAGGTAACTGAGGTTCACTAATATATTTTATAAAAATATATGATGTCAAAAAATAATGAAGCATAGATATTCATGTACACTGTATTCAAAATGTAGCACTTTGTCTTTTGTGCTTGGAATTTTATTCTTTCCAATGCTTACAGCTAGTTTAAAATGCTGAAAATTCTAGAAATATTCTTAGTTTATTAGATGATAAATGAATGATAATATCAAGTTATAGCAAATATACTCCACTGGGGAAAAATGGATACTGGCTAGTTAAAGATTCTAATGCTAATCCCTTGCATTTCTTTGTCTAAAATTTATTAGATTTCATTCCCTTATAAAGGTCTATTGCTTCCATATGTATTTCTTGTGAGAAAAAAAAACTTATACCACTTTCTGTTTCAGATTACTGTCAATGAATAGATGAAATCTCAGATTTTCAAACTAGTACATCAAATTAGTCTTTGAATAAAACTGAGCAAACTTCCAAAGTGCTTCAGAGGTGAAATGTTATGTTTTATGAATCATCATATCAGGGCCTTAATCACAAATAAGAATGTAATATAACATCTATAGTGATTTGAAATTCTAACCTCTCCGGAAGAAAGCAGATTATTAAGATATTCGAGAAATGCTTCATCTTTTATCTCATTATCTGTGAAAATAAATGTGATTCCCTTTCCCTCAGCACCAGCAACTCTATATAAGTTCTTTAAATCATCTGTTAGATTGGTCACATTGTAGGACCTGAGAGGAGAAAGCAAACCAACAAGAAAATTTAAGCTCCAGTACAAATTCACCTATAAGTTTAGCAAGTATTAATGAAGTCAGGTGAGAAAACTTCCCTATGCAACTCCCTTTAGGACATATCCACAAATAAATTTTGTTGCATACTTTAATGGGGAGTGTTACTGAAATGGAACATTGGAAACCACTCAAGCAAAAATCAGAAAAAGTATTGTTCATAAAGTTTATGCTCTTTATTTCCCACATATTATTGTCGAAGTGTGGGAAAGAAACAAAATGCATTTAAGCTCTTAGTACATAAAGGCACTTCTGATTTAATAGAAAAAAGGAAACCTGTTTGGGATGATTGCCAGGACTGGACTATAACAACTGAAAGATATAAATTCTTCAAATGGAATCCAAACAAAGAGAAGGATGTAGAATTTGATTATATGTTAAAAATAAACTACATTTAAAATTAAACATGGTTCCAGGATATCTACAAAGATTCTCAGTCATCCAGGTAGAGTTGTCTAGAAGTTGAATCATGGAAACTGGACCTTTTCGGGGGGAGGGTTGAAACGTTTTGCTGCTTATCCATGTAGCATCTTGAGTCTGAGCTAATATTCCAGAATATTTTTATGCAAAATTTTTTTGCCATCTTAGGAGAAATTAGCTTTATCTTTGTATAATCAATTTAAAATGTAATAACTTTTCTGTATTATAAGGATGCCAATAAAAATTCATTATATGCAAAGTATCAATGCAGTTAAAAGAATTCAAGAATTAAAGATAATCTGTATATTTGTTAATTTAAGATGAAAGGAATCACAAATAAAATTATTTTTTTCTTTATTGCTAGATTGCATATAAATATTTTAGTTTAATATACTGTAGCTCTTACATTATGGTTGGTTGCAGTCAGTCAGATATTAGACCTTATTTGGCATTTTTATCTACCTATGAAGTCCTTCTCAAAGACCTGGGGTAGGAGAAGGAACTTCCAGTCATACCCAATCTTTTCTGTCATGGCAAATGCCATTTAAAAAAAGTGTTATAAACAGAGGGCAGAACAAGAATTTCTCCACATGCTTAGAAATACTTTTGTCAGTTATATCATTTTTTTAGGTATTTGACTTAATATGACTCAGCAGTTGACCATATAATCATTATCATAACAGTGATCTTATATACACATAAATATGCGCAATCCACCTTCTTCACAAATAGGAGCTTCTAATTCTGCATGGAAACTCATAATCATTTTTGGTTCAGTACATGTTTCTGACCTTGTTAAAGTTATCTGAAAGATTTTGTATCCAGCTATAAAAGAAGCAAGCCTTGAAAGACTCTGTTTTCCAGAACCACCAACTCCTACAAGTAAAGCATTTCCACACGCTGTCCGAATTATTCGGGAGATCTACAATATTAAAAGAGAAAAGAACATAAAGTGCATGCTAAACTCATTGCATAACAATGGAAAAGTTGAGTCATTGCCTAAGGCTATTTTTAAATATATTATTTCATTTTGAGGGTGATGGATTTATATTCTGTCTTTTCTTCAGGAGTGTTTGATGGGAAAATAAAGTTAGAACTTCATTTTAACTTCAAAACAAATGTGAGGAGTAGGTGGGGCTAGGAGTGTGACTAGCTTAAAGTCACCCAGCTAATTTGCCCAGTTGAGAATGGATTCAAGCCTTAGTCTCTCCTGTCCTTTTAAAAAAAGAAATCCAATTTAGTCAGGTTTTAATAGACCTTCAGCTGGTAAAATATCGATCTCATAATATTTTATTAATAATATAATCCAAATTAAGTATCACATTAATTTTTATATCTAACAAATTAACTAATTTCTTTAAATAAAATGCAACCTTTCAAAACAGTGTTTCTAAGAGATTAGAATTTCCATTGCCTGGTCACCTACAAGAAAGGGTTTTCTCAGGAATGGCAAACCAGGAAGATAATCTGCATTGACATTTCTGTCAGGCCAAAAACATCATTATCATTATCACCACCATCAATTTAAAAAGCTACTAGTTTTTGAATTCTTAATAATTGGATTTTATTTACGTTATTTGCTTATTTTGAAATTGATAAAAGGTAGCATTGGCATAATCCGAATAAATGAACAATTTGAAATGAAGTTTACATTTACAGTTAAAGACACAAACCTTAACAAGATGTGTTATAGCATCTTTGAAAAACACCAGATCAAGCAGTCCACCTCGAACATTTTCATTATATTGTCTTTGGTAGAACTGTAATTTATCAGATAAAAATTCTAAAGATGGAACCTAAAGGTAAAGAAAATAAGAATATTAAAAATACCATTAAAAAAACCCACCATTGCAACCAACAAATCACTAAAATAGAAAAAGAAATAGTCTAAGCCAGGGGTCAGACTCACTGTCATTGCGGGCCAGTGCTATTGTCGCCCCAGCTGCTGTGGCTTGCCCTTCCCCCTTCCCCACCACGACTCCCTGGAGATCCTTGCCAACCCCCATACCCACCACGATCCCTGAGAACACCCCCCAAGGACCCCCTAGACCCCACTACAGACCCATGCTGTGCCCCCTGCCAATCTCCCCCATGGCAGCCGATGTTCCCCCCATGACCAAAGACCCTCTATCCATGCTGTTGCTCCCACTTCCAGGGAGCGCCTCGTTCACCATGTCCTGCCTGCTCGCCATTTCTGGCCTGCGAGCTATATCTGGCCCGTGAGCCACCTGTTTGACATAAATGGTCTTTTCCCCAAAGAACTTAAACCTACACAAACCAACAAAACAACCAACCAAAGCCTAGATAGGAGGCTATATTAAATAAGCATGACAGATAAGACAGGTATAAGCATGAATAAAGAGGCTGTTGTAAATGGTGGTGAGATTAATAATATTTCAATAAATTAACATGATTTAAAAATAAAAGATTAAAGAAAGGTAAATATAATGTAAAGATTAAGACAGCTGGGTGACCTTGAGCCAGTCACTGTCTCTTAGTCTTAGGATGGAGGCAATCGCAAGCCAAATCTGAAAAACCTTGATACGAAACTGCATGGACTTTTCCAGGCATTCTTCAAGAATTGCAGGATTGAATGAAAGGGAGGGGGGGAAGTACATATTTTGTGAAAGCATTACTAAACCACAAAAAAATAAAGCCAAACATGACATAATTTAAATAATTTACAAAAATAATTTACAAAAATACTATCACATAAATGCAGAGAAATCAGCTCTGTCCAGGCATGTACAAAAACACATTGGCTTTCTAGACACAAACTTTATTAAAGTACATTTATTTCCCTAATTACACGATTGCATTTTGTCAAGCACTGTAAACCCCGATATCCTCTCTCTTTTGTTCCAGCGCTGCAGGCAGCTCACTCATATATCATGTACAGTAGCCTCTTTATCCATGTTTGCATCTGTCTTATTTTACTGATGATAGTAAATAGTTGGCCTGTGTCAATTGATCTTAGGTCTGGAGTAGTTGGATTTTCAACCTGCGTGTTCCTTTCTATTTGTTGTTGTTTTTCTCCATGCTTCCTGAACAAACTACAATTTCTATACTGCCATTTCTTGTAGCTTAAGTGCATCATAAGTGTAAATCATAAGCAAAGATTATGAAAATTAGATTACTCTTGAGATCGTCTTTCTGTATGAGCTATGGGAATTATTTTGTTTGTAGCGACATACAAATATGCTTAATAAGTAATAAAATAATAAAGATATATTTCTGTATTACTTTCCAGCACATAGCTCATCGCAATTGTCCTCTATTCTCCAATCTATTGCTTCCTATGGTTTCTATGATTAAGAATGCTTGTTTAGAGAAAACAAGCTTTGCATTCTATCACCAAAAATAGGAATAAGATCAGACCCTTTGTTTACTAATAAGATAATCCCTTGGAGCACTACCATCCATTTATCATTGGTTTGTACTAGCAATTTTTTTTTACTTTCTTAGCTTAATTTCTTGGGGAAATAGGTGAGTGGTAAGGAGGCAATGGTTGCAAGCCACATATTGTACACAGGGTAATATAGACTTATGTATGACAGTGATTCTGTTCATGAGATGAAGGTATAACCTGAGCAAAGATTAGGACCAGATCTATGAATGGTTGCAGATATCTCCAGTTCTAGTTTGATTTTCCCTTCACATTGTGAGCAGAAGCTTAACCCACACCCCGTGGCAGTCATATTCTCAATTCATGTTATTAAATGTTGTACCAATGTACAAATGTAACAAAAACAACCCCAAAACATACAAAAGTGTCTGTGTGTCTCTCTGTCATGAGATCAATTTCATGAGCTACCAAAAATTGTGGCAAGAAAAAACCCTCTAAACTCTTCTTAAGAGATGTTGAGATAAGGTTTAAGACTATAACCTAACTTGGGAGGCTGGCACATTTATTATGCATCCTGATAGCAAAAATTTAATTATCCATGGACAACTTAATTTGCCAGACTTTTTCAACTAGTAAAAAAGGAGAAGACAACCAATTATCAGACTGGCTAGTGAGCATCTTAAATCCATATACTTGGTAGCTACTAACTACTATTAATTGCAAGAATGTTAATTTTAGTTCTGTTTGCAAGTATTTCCCTTTCTTGCTTTTGAATGGCTGCTGTGGATATTTTTTCTTTCATTAAATGGCAATAAATAGTAATGTGCTTTTTGGAGAACTTATTTTTTTATCTTTGGAAGTGATTTCACAATCACTACCAGATACAGCTGGCTCTAATCCTGAATATTATAGAGAGTGGTTGCACAATATTTATTATACTGGAATGTAATGGGTACAGTTCATGCATTTCTTGACTATGGATTTCAATTTTATGTAACTCTATTCATTACATTTTTGCAATAACCCATCCTGCAATCAAGAAAGGATATAAAAATCAAAATCTATATAAATACCGCTTCATAAATTTTGGGTGCTTCAAATACAAAATCTTCCGGTTCTTCACCCGTTGGCTCCGGCATATCCCGCAAAAAATCTACAAAATATGGTTCAGCCTGAACTTGTGATACTAAGTCTGGATCCATATGTTCTTCGACTACTCTACTAAAATTTCTGTCAAACCATTCTTCATCCTCTTCAGTAATAAATCTGCAAGAAACAAATTTAGTCATTATAAATGCAAAACGTCCTTGAATTAAATAACTATCTAAGCAAAATAAGAACAAAACTATTTCAGTAACATTCATATCATTATTAGAACTAGGTACATAATATATTTCTGAATCAAGCCAAAGCTACAACTTAGAATCACAATGCCGTTCATCATAAAGCAAACTGGTGTATTTAAAGTTATCAACTCTCCTGTAAATGCTTCTTTTTACAACAAAAGACAACAGTTTTGTCCTCTATTTAACTTCAGGCCTCCATCTGTGTTTTCCTGCCAAACTTAAGAAGAAGTATTTTCTAACTCAATATTTTTCAATGCTGGATGCAGGATTCTGGATGTTGAAGTTCAAACATCTTAAAGTTGGCAAGGTTAAAAAAATACTGTTCTAACTTGTGATGGCTCAAGGGGTACTGTCTAGTTTGCCTGCTTTTCTTCATTTTATTGTACTGTAAAAAAAGGTTCCTTCCAGATAGCTACTGTTCTCCAGGGCAGGAACATACCTTCCCCTTTAATTATTGGTTACTGCCCTCCATGGTCATTTCATCCTGGGCTGCTAGACCGGGTGAATCGTTGCTCACAAAAAAAGTCACAAAAGAGCATGCCAACTAACTGTTGTGTGAAAACTGAGTTTAATCAACTTCAGAAACATATTACTACACAGCATTTATTCTTTTAGACTCCTACCCCAAATCCAGTTATAGAAACCAAAATGGAGTATTCACTACATCTGAACTTTACATATTTTCTGTGACATGGCAATGGGGCTCCCAGATCTTTCCACACCACTGAGTGTCAATTTAAGCATGAAACAGAAGTTTAAATGGGAACAGCTCGAATTCCTCTCCTTGACTTGAGGTATAAAGACCTATTGGCAGCTGGAAAGGGCAGAGGTGGAGGTATATTGAAAAAAGGCCTTCGGTGTCCGTCACCACTTTTTCCATTGCTGACCTTCTGGAAATATGGGGTTTGTTGCCCTCCTCTAGCAGTTGTGTGATGATATAAAACATCCTAAACTGTTGTCAAGTCTCCTTACAACAACCTTCTGAAGTGCTAGCCAAGTTGAAAGAGAGACAAGAAAGATGAAGGGGAGAAGTTGACAGTTGGAAATTCTTTCAACGTATTAAGTCCCTCACCAGTTTTCCTTATGATGGGAAGCAAAAATAATAATTGTAATATAAAAGATAAATTTAGAAAAAGTCTTTCAAAATTTCTAATTCACTCACTGTGGAGTCAAAATACAGTATATTAGACTCCATCTGTTTATTCACCGTTTCTTTTCTCATCACATTGCAAAAGTGACTTGTGCAGGGTGTGCATCCACCTTTGTGCAAACCTACTTAAACATTTCTTTGCAGTTTTGTTTTTGTAGCTTAGTTTCTGGGTTTCAAATTCATCTTTGGAATCTAGATTTCAAAATGAAAGCTGAGTAGAAGGTAGCTGATTCCATCTCAGATTACTTGTAATGCTTCAGTAAATAGTCATACCTGTCAGCAACTACGCGTGTACATTCATGTTTAAACAGAGACAGAAGTGTATGGATACCACTACATTCCTCTGATTTAATTGTTAACATGCCTTGCCAAATTCTGGAAAGATCACGCAGGTTGAAGATATAATGAAATTTGGATGGTGTAGGCAGCATCTTTATCTATAAGAAAAAAATATATACATGTATGTATATGTGTGCAAGTTCTCATAGCACAGAAATGAAAAACATGTACAATTGTCTTTCTTATACACTAGCGCAAATACAATGCATTCAGTATGTTTTAAACTATTGGTACATGGAAAATATATCTTACCTGTGAATTTCCTTTTGAGTGAATTTTCCTTGACTATCTACTTGAGCATTTCAATTAAGGGATGATGGGGCCCTGGTTTTAGATGTATCCCTGATTTGTATGATTTATTTTATCTTTTTCCAGAGCAACTATATGAATAAGGTTTCTTGCATAAATTAAAGCAAGGTACAGGCCTTATTCTCATTTTTAAAATTTAAAAAAACAAAAAGGACAACTCTTGCAAGAAAAAATAACAGAGAGGAACAGAAGATAATGAAGAATTTTGCAATAAAGCATAAAAAGTATTTGTATCTTAGTGGGCAAGACTTTTATAGTCCTTGACAAGATTATTTCAGCACTCTACTTTTTTATGTTCGAATAAGAAAACTGAATTAAATTACTCATTTACAACATATAAAAACAGAACCCCCCCAAATAACATTTCCAAATAGCGAATCTCTTTCTAGTTAATACAGTTTTTGATACCTTAGTCCACTGCCACAATATTCTACCAGCTGATACCAATTTCATTATCATATCACTTATTTCGGGCTTGAAGTTTCTACATGAATGAAAATATCCACAGCCAATTACTCCTGAAAAATAATATCACAGTTTTAGCTTTCAAGTAAGAACAGTTTTAAAATTAAAGTTTTACTGCATTGCTATCATGCAGTCAGTTCAGGTTCATAGATTTGTGATTTTTCTGTAAACACAGAGCTCAGTTAAAGGACTGATTAGACCACAGTTACAAACCAGTGACATTAAAGATAATGAGTGATAATTTGTCTCGCAACAGATAAAAATTTGAATTAAGAATAATTTAAAATTGAAACCTATTTGGATTCAAGACTTATTATCTCCAAATGGCAAGCAATGCAGGACTAAATTTTACTGTTTATATTCCTTGACATTTCCTCTAGATATGCTCTACTGCTTCACTGTGGCTTTTTCATAAGATTAAACCTAGGTAAGATCTTAATGAAAAAATACCTTTGTGAACTCCTATTTTACCAGCTTCAACTGAACTAGATGGTAACTAGGCAAAGGGACTTTCTGATGGTTGACACTCCATTTTTGGAAATACGTTTCATTGTAATTCAAGTCTGGCATTTTCATAAAGTCTGAGGTCTTCAATTAGAATTGTCCTAGACCAGGGGTCCCCAACCCCTTATCCATGGACCAGTTCCGGCCTGTGGCATGCCAGCAACCGGGCCACACAAAACAAACCAAGCCCCATTCACGGAATGCAGGCAACATGAAAAACCACGCCCCCTCCGATTCACAGAAAAAACTTTCTCCATGGAAACGGTTCCTGGTGTCCAAAAGGTTGGGGGTCACTGTCCTAGACATTTTATTTGGATAGTAACTATATAGTTTTATAGGAGCTATGGTGGCGCAGTGGTTAGAATGCACTATTGCAAGTTGTTCATTGCGAGGAATTTGATTCTCACTGGGTCCATCCTTCTGACTTCGATAAACTGGGGATCCAGATTGTTGAGGGTAATATGCTGACATTTGTGAACCCCTCAGAAAGTGCTGAAAAGCACTATGGAGCAGTTTAAGTGCTATTGTTATTGCTATTTATATTGTCTTAACTGAATTTTTTTATATCATGTCTGTACTATTCCTTTGCTTGCAACCATAGAACTCTTCTCTCCGTGGTTTTAGTGTAGCTGTTAAAATTTGGTTGCAATCTTACCTAATCTGAAGCCTTCTAGATATTTTGAATTTCAATTCACATTTTCTTCAGAAGCATGAGGGCTCTTTCAAACAATGTGGAAATATTCCAGGCAGGACTCTCAAAAATAAATTGTCTGGTTTCTCTATGGCAAGATAACTTTACTGGTCCTAGAATGTAAATTCTCCAAGGGACTTGGCTTATTGCTTGTATATAGCAAAATGTACAAATAATATGACTGCTCAATCATCTGTGACTAAAGAATCTATATTAAAGAATCCCTGAAATGAAGCAACACTATTAGTAGGGAATATTTATTTCTAGAGAATTTATCATCCAATTTATCATCCAAATTTTTGAACTGAATAAGAATCAGAATGATGTAATTTCCTTGCAGCCAGATCATCTATATGGGTATAGGCTTATTTCTTTTTCATTCTTATGAAGAACGTTCTTTAGATCATGTCATCAGTAATCAATAAAATTATTTATAAAATAAAATAATTAAAACAAAATTATTAACTAGATTAAATATCAATGTCTGACAATTTCATCCCATGTACCAGTTTATACACATATGGCTTTAGCTTCTCTAGGGAAAAGGATTATCCACTGATTAAAAAAAAAGCATGAAATCTGTTCAATTCTATTTAAAATTACAGAGAAAAGCAAGAGTACCAAATATTTTATCAATGGAGGCATTGGATGGAAGAGTACAGTTAAATACAGTAAACTGCCTCTTTAAGCGTTGTGGGATGTCATTTCGACCTCCTCCGGGGTGAATCATTGCCGCTATAAGCTGCACGTCAACAATTGTAGTAAAGTCTCCGGGTTTATCCAAACTATACATTCCTTCCATTTCCATCATCTGACGCACTATTTCATTTGTCACCTGCACATTTTAAAAAAAGCAGCTGATCATTCTTTCTAAAAAAGCACATATTTTTATTCTACTTGAGATACATGGCAGAATGTAAGTGTACCTCTGCATTGTATGCATTGTATGCAAAGTATCATTCCACCTAAAATGAATAGGAATAACATGGGCCTGTGTAGATTTCAGGATGAAAGAAATATCTTAACTTTCAACAACAAAAATGGATTAATACATGCAGTAAATGAAAGTAATTACAAAAATGACCATTTTATTAACAATAAAAAATACACTAAACCTTTATACTGAGAAAATTCTTGCTATATAACTCAGAAATGTCCACATCAGGTACAGGGAATTCACTATCTGCTCTGTCAAGTGCTTCTGCTTTTTCTGAAGTCCTACATGTAGATTTTTGAAGATTGATCTTCTCTGTCCAAACAATAGCTGGTAAGAATACCAATGCTCAGAAAACCTACATTTCTGAAGATCCACGGGCTTTTCTCCTGAGTGCTCAGGCACAGACCATTTCTGAATTCTGAGCAAAACTCAGAAAATGATTGCTCCTTGAGTCTTTCAGCAAGGAAAAGGCAGCCTGGTGGGACAATGGTAGATCCCCCAACCTGGCAGAATGGCATAGTTGTAAAGGGTATCCTGTCATATGAATTGAGTTGGATTATTTACCCATGGGCCATCTTGAAAATAGCCCTTGCAAATGATAGAACATTTCTTCCCATTCTAACTGTTTTAGTGTTAAGGAACGAACCTGATGGCTTTTTAAATAAAATATGGGCTCTGCTTAACTGTATTACTCTTCTATTCCCAAACTGAGTTCCATTTCACTGTTTACACTTAATCAAAGAAAGAGTATTCAGTTAGAAAGCTGTATTGCTAAGCTCTTGATTTCTTTGCAGATTTAAAACCCAATACACCATCTTTCTGCATACATATGAGCTCACAGATCAGTTGCATATGCAGGAACTCCATTAAAATGCAATCTATGTATTCTTCTTACTCCCTGAAAGCATGATAAGAAAAATACACGGCTTGACTGCTTTAAGAATATGTTTTTATTTGATAGAAGTTATTACAGGTAGTCCTTGTGACCACAATGGAGGCCAAAATTTCCATTGTTAAGTGAGACATTTGTTGTTAAGTGAGGTTTGACCCCTTTTACGACCTTTCTTGCCACAGTTGTTAAGCGAATCGCTGCCGTTGTTCACTTAGTAATATGGCTGTTAAGTGAAACTGGCCTCCCCATTGACTTTGCCTGTGAGAAAGTCACAAAAGGGGATCGCATGACCTTGGGACACGGCAACGGTCATAAATATGAATCAGTTGCCAAGCATGTGGATTCTGATCACATGATTGAGGGGATGCTGCAATGGTCCTAAGCATGGAAACATCTCCAAGTTCCTTTTTTCAGTTGCCGTTGTAACTTTGAGCAGTCACTAAACCAACTGTTGTAAGGCGAGGACTGCCTGTATTCAGTTGCAGTATTTTCTTACTCCCCAGTCAGTTAGAACATTATGATCAGCCCACAATTTTCCTAGACTGATTCTTGAAACACTATCTAAGCAGTGAAACCAGAAAATATTGTTAACATTGGGAAAGTTTTCCAAATATCACATTTTTATTAACAAAATATTGCATACTTGTATAGCTACAGATACTTGTTGAAACTGTACCTGGTCTCCCCATTCATTTATAATGGGCATGTTAATGTCGTCAATGAAGATGGTCATTTTTCGGCCTCCTGGAGGTCCATAGGTACTGCCCATCCGCTTGTCCACATAACTTTCTATTGTCCTCTTAAGAAATAAGCAACACACAAACACCAAGAAACACAAGTAAATAAAAAAGAATCAGGTTATTTTTAATTCTTTGTTGATGAGTTTTAATTTAAGCCAACCAATTGGAATACTGTAATCATGCCCTTCAATAATTTATAATCATTGCTGGGGTATTAAAAATGCACAATGAATGTCAAAATTGTGCCTTTTCTTTAGGTTCAAATAGTTTCAAATAGTTAAAATAGAAACAGACGATGGAGAAACAGCTTAGAAAAGCTACAGTTTACCTGAAACATTCCAGGTTCTGTGGCTGAAGAAAAATTTAAACTTTTTGATAAGTGTTCTTCCGGGTCATATTTTTTTAAATAACCTTTAATCATTACAGTCTTTGCAGTTCCTTGTTCACCAATTAGCAATACTGCCTGCAAGAATTTTTGTATCATTATTTACATATCCATATTATATATTTTTAAAAAACCCTTAAGTACTGGACAAAAAAACCCCATTCTACACACTTAAACGTGACAAAAAAAGCAATGTGATTGCTGCCTTGTTGTATTATATATTTTATTTGTGATTTAGTCATTCGGGGCCCAGTGAAGTGGAGCTAAAACCATTTCGCCGATAAGAAAAAGAGTTTTAGGACAGTTGTAGAAACACAGGTAAAATCAGTCACCCACTGTGCAGCACGTACGCACACACACATACACACACAGAGAGACATACAGACACTTCGATAGCTAGTAAAAACATTTTGGCATAGAATGGTGATTGGAAAGAGTGGTGTGGGAGAGAAGATGAATGGAATGACTGCAAAGTAAGAAGAAGAAATAAAAGAATTAAAGGAAAAGGAGAGGAATATTTTCTAGACAGACAAGGGTATTTCTATTCATTAGAGAACTATTTGGAAATATTTTCACAGACAAAATAACATATAGAGATAAATAAAAAAAATCAAATAATGAAATATGCATGACACTGAGCCCAAATATGCCCATCACACATTCCACTTTTAAAATTAAAAAAAGCAAATAGATTTTCATAAATCATAGTTGAGAAACCTGAGTGACAGGTTGACCCAATATCTTTTTTTTATTAAAGAGTTTTATGAGTACAAAAAGTAAAAAAAGAAAACAAGAAAAAAATATTTTTAAACCCCTCCCTTCTCCCTTCTTCCCAACTCCCACCCTCTCCCCTTTTCCCTCTGACCCCCCTCCCTTCCCCTCCCCCGACTTCCCAAAGCAAGATACAGAATATAACATTGATCAAATATATGCTAAATTATGCTAATAAATCTAATAACAAACCCCTCACTCCCCATTGTAACCTTAACTCCCATATTATAAAAATACAAATATAATAATAATCTCTATTCAAATCATTCATAAACTACATAATACTTCTTAATCTGATACTTGTTTTGAATATAGTCAATCCACCTTCCCCAATTGTGCATGTATTGCTCTTGAGAATAGTCTTTCAAATATGCTGAAATGTTGACCATCTCTGCTAAGTTCGTTACTTTTAGTGTCCATTCTTCAATAGCAGGTAATTGTTCCTTGTTCCAGTACTGTGCGATCAAAAGTCTTGCTGCTGTTAATAAATTTAAAATCAGCTTGTTTTCCACTACTGTACAATCTGTAGCTTTTGTCTGTATTTCTGAAATTATTCCATTCGTTTCTACTTGTTTCTCTCCAAATTTTCTCAGATTTCTCCATTGATATCTTATAGTTCTTTATAGCTGTTTTGGGAATTAGATTCTTCTGTTTGCTTTTTGTAACATTCATGAGGGTAGTTAGTGGTCTCTGTTTAAACACCCTGAGCCTTCTTTTGAATTTCCTTTTAGCTTTTACTTTGAGGCTTAATTTTCTTTTCTTGGGTAAAATTATCTCTCCAGAAACTTTCTTCCTTTTGTTTCCAGTTTGTCAGCGTAATTGTCTTCCATGCCAGTTTATTTCTAATTGTCAGGGTAGAGATGCATTTATCGTATTACTAATCACCCATTGATAAAACGGGGAAGCAGTTCCCTGTTTTTGTTTTCCTTTTTTGCTTTTTCCAAAAGGAAAATATACAGGTATTTGGTACCTGTAACAAATAACCATCATTGTTCCCAGACCCCGAGAAGCCCAATACATCTGCAAAAAGTAGGCAACAATATTTTGAAAGCGGCAAAGAATCTACGTTTTCAATACCTCTTTGGGCTGTTTAGCAGTTGTTTGCATTTTTGCAGTCCCCTATCTTAATAATTCTATCAGTTATGGCAGACTGCTCAAAGTTCTTTACCCCACATGGGGCTACTCCTGAACATTTAAATATAATTTATTGTACATTGAGTGAGTGCTATATCTGTATGGCATATCTGTGTGGCAATTAAGCAGCTCATAAGTGGAACAAATAAACAAATAAATATTTTCCCAGTACCCATAACAATTAATTTCAGTTAGCTAGAGACACGAGAAAACTTATTTCTAGCTATCTTAATTGTTGTGTTCTTCAGAGCATAGCAAAGTTTCTTTCAGGCACCAACAATGTCATCCTGCCACAGGAAATACCACACAAGTTAAAACACATCTTAAGTTCCACTATTTGCTGTTGGGAACAGCTCAGCAGATTCTCCATTCTTTCTCCATCAACACCAGCAGAGTTTAAAGTTCGAAGTTTATCTAGAATACATCTGTGTATGCTAATTATTTTCAAGAGCTTCTAGATATATGCTGTGTAATAATCTTACATGTGCATAGGAATCAGCTAATTACATTTTTATTACCTAGTAAGCCCTTTATTCAGGGTGAAGTTGGGGCGACAGAGTGGAACTGAATATTTACTGGCTGGATGCCCTTCCTGACACCTATGTAGAGTTTGCAGTAGATATTTTCCCTTTGCTCCCTGCCACTGCCAAAACTGAACTCTCGAACTTCTGAGTGGGAGGCAAGCGTCTTCACATCTACACTACCACACCACCCAGATAATTGCATATTTAATTCCTCGGAAATAACACCAAAATGACAGTGCCTATAGCAGTAATGCCTAACAGAAGGGTTTAGGGTGAGGTTAGGGTGGGGAAATAGAAATATTAATCCAGAAAGATCTGTAAAAGATGGATGGTTGAGGTCACCATGAGATTATGTTTGATAGTCACTGAAGGAAGCCAGCTAACTACTTGAGTTTGAAGGGCTTGACGTCAACAAAGTTAAATTATAACTTTATGGACTCCTGTTGATTCTTCGGTCTTCTGAACAGGCAGACAGAAGTTTAGAGCTTGGAAAAGTAGTAAATTCATGTTGAATCATTGGACCCTAGTAATGTTGCCTTAGAGGCACGTTCAGAACAAGTCAAAGTTGGTTTCTACAACCACCTGTACTGACTGTGTATGTGTGTGTGAGAGAGAGGGGAGGAAGGAAGGGAGAGGGAGAGGGAGAGGGAGAGTGAGAGAGAGAGGGAGAGAGAGAGAGAGAGCGAGAGAGAGAGAGAGAGAGAGAGAGAGAGAGAGAGAGAGAGAGAGAGAGAGGTGCTCATGCAGCATTAATACTGACATATTGCACAGCTCCAGAAAGCTCTTTGTTCTAGGAATTTTAGATTATCTTCCCCCCAAAGATAAAATACATAATTTCTTTTCCTTCTCTTTTTCTTTCATAATTCATCGGGTATATTTGTCTGGAAGGAAGATGAGAGGTGACTGAGTTCTCCTGCCAGAGAAATACACATTTTTGTAGAGGAGAGTTGCATTGCAGCTAGAAATATAAACAATGTGGGGTTGTTTCCTTGCAAATCAAGCCATTTTGGGTGATAATGTTGTTCCAGAGTCTTTCTCCAGCTTTGGAAAAAGGCTAAACAGCAGGTGTGTCATGCCGCTAACATAGAAATAGTGCTTCTTAAGTACTTGCATCAAACATCAGGATACCCTTACATAAGCATGCCACCTACATAATGAGGCAGTAGGCCTTATTTTAATGTCATTGTGGGTTGTTTTGGATACAGCTGGCTCTAACTCACTCCCTTGTGGAGCACATGAAATAATGGATGCAGACATCGGAAAACACATACAATAGAATGTTTTTGAGAGAGAGAGGAGGGAAAAAACTGAGAAGAGCCATTATACAGTGGTGAAATGTGGATAGCTCCTTTCTGATGGATCAGAAGAAACGGAGTCTATATGGTCTTCTCCTGGGAAGGTCAACTGCTCTTCCCTGAGCAGGGACTTGCCTTAGATGTCTTCTTGCTCACTCTATTTGGTTACCCCCAAACAACTATTGCTGAGCAATCCTGCTCAACCTTTGGAGGAAAAAGGGCCACCCTCATAAATTAAACATCTTTGCATGCCATAAAAGGCCACCTTTTGCACTGATGAGCTCTTAGAAGGCTAATGGACCAGCATTGCTGGAGTTGGTAGCAATTATGAGGCCTGAAGAGGCACTGGACATGCTTCACAATGTTATTGATGTTGACAGGCTGCCCAGTCCATATGAAGTGCAGGTCTGCATTGGAATAGGTTCCCTACTTGAAAGTGGACTTAACTACAAGTCATTGTTCCTTCTCCAACTTGTCCTACTCCTTGGTCCTTGTCCAACACTTCAAGAGTGATGCAAAACATAGCATGTATATTTATTCCCATTATCGTTCATTGGTCGGAATTCTGGAAGGATTTTTCATTGCTTGGTATAGAGTTACCTTGGATTAGTGTGAACATCCCTACATGTTAGAAATACAAGCAACACAATTGCCTATATTCTCTATAACAGAGATCTCCAACCTTGGTCCCTTTAAGGCTTGTGGACTT
>JANHFO010004464.1:8224-18878 GCA_032468095.1 Pareas carinatus
GGGGGCGATCTACTGTGTTTCCTCGAAAGTAAGGCATCCTCCAAAAATAATATTTTCGGGGAGATCCTATTTTCGGGGGATGCCTTATATTCCAGCGGGAGACAAAAATGTAAGTAGGTCTTATTTTCGGAGGATGTCTTATTTTGGGGGAAACACGGTATTATTTTTTTTTGATAAACAGAACACATCCTTCTGAGAATACAAGATATAGGGGGTTGACCATTTTGAGAAGTTTTCAATTCAATTCAATGCAGTCACTGGCGGAATCTCTTCTGTTATTGAACTAATGATAAGATGAAGTTTCCCTTTTCTAGAACAGAGGTTTTCAAAGTGTGGTCCGGGGACCCCTTGAGATCCATGGCAAGTTGCCAGGAGGTTCGCAGACAGATAAAAAAAATGGAAAAAGTAATATACATGAATTGGCAATTAGTAATTAGTTAAATTTCTGGGAATGAGGTCTTCAATGTAGCAACGGCATAATTTGGGGTCCACAGCTTGAAAAAGTTTGAAAACCCCTGTTCTAGAATATCTGATTAGTTCTTATATCTATCTGGTCTGGAGCTCACTGAAGCAAATCTGAGCAAGCATGCAGGAAACTGCAATGTATATATAGAAGTCTTGTAGGATACTGGATTGTTTTAATCTTGCCTTTGTTTTGGGTTTTTTTTTAGAATCCAGGGTGGTGATGTCATTAGAATTGCTCGGGGACAAGCAGCTGCAATCTTATTTGGCGTCAGTGTGGTTTCTGAATTTTCTGTCTACAAGCTGTACTTTTATATTAAAACCTGGTTCCTGGTGGCTGGTATAGGTCAGCTCGCTATTTTCTCCTGACCTTTTCCATGTTGTCTCTCTTTCTCTGTGTGTATTTTAATTATTAAATTAGAGAGATTGCACACCTATATAAAATTAATGCAGCTATGTATTTAGATTACAGGTAGCCCTGAGTTTATGACTCTAACGCTGGGACTTGCAAAGATTTGATAACTTTTTTGCAGGCATTAAGAACCCAATGGTTTTCAATGGGGTTTTATTGCTAAAATCCGGAAGCGAATTCTAGTTTTTGGCAAACATGTTGTAAAATGTGGTCATGTGACATGAAAAGTTACAAATGACTGTAAATGCAGGCCTGTTGTTGAGTGCCTGAGATGCAGTCACTTGACTGTGGTGAACCCACCTGGCAGAACTTCAGAATCAGGTCATAAGTGCCCCAAGGTGGTCCGTCATAACTTTGAACGATCACTAAGGACTGGTTGTAAGTCAAGGATTATCTGTATTGATCTATGAATCTTAAAATAGACACCAGTGTGGTCCCTTAACTTAAATCACTTTAAAGTACTCATTACTTTAATCTAGCTGTTTGATTTTTAGTATATAAATAACATCTCTCACCTAATTTTTAATGTGAAAATGTTTACATTTTTTATTTAGGCAAAGAACTTCTCCATTCTGGAATATTGTTTGGATGACAATGCCAATAGACTTGGGTTGAATGTTTAGTTCTGTTTAGGTCTTGAAATAACAAATAAAATATCATTGCTGCATTATGCAATTTTGAATTGCTTTAACACCCTATTTTATACAGCATTGACCTTTGTCCAGCATGCATGCTACTATACCAGAAATATTTATAGCAGTAATTAAAAAGCTAAAGCCATCTTAAACTTCTAGGGTGAATGGAGTCTTACAGATCAACTGCTCCTGTGAATTTAATGTAGCTTCCATTTGTTCGTAAGTTTGTAGCCTAATCTAATTAAACATTAGACTTTAAATGCGCTAATGAATATGGTTTTTTTTAATGATTGGTTAGGTTTAGGCAATAGAGTAGCTTTTGACTTTCTTTTGAAATGTTTTAAAATGTATCTTATTACATTAAACTTACAGAAAGAGATTTATTTGTGTGTGTGTGTTAATTGTAATATAATAGTATAGTGAAAGGAAAAGAAATAAAGCTAGAGAATTATGTCATTAAAAAAAACTCATTCTCAGCACTTTACCAAATTGTTCAAAAGTTCTTTTGTTGCCCCTTTGGCAAAAAAACGGAAGGGGAACCAATTCAGATGCTGTCAAACAAGAATCAACAATCAATTATTGCAAATAATGGACAGATTTATCCTGCCAGTGTTATATAGTAATTCTTTTTTTTTGACATGCCTCAGGCATAAAAACTCCATAATTCTTGATGACTTGATAGATTCTAAATACTGTGGATATAGCCAAGAAGAGCATATGTATTCTTAACATAGAAGAATTGGTCTAAATTCAGATTAACTATCCATTGAATTTCAGTTCAAAATACTGCTCAATTTAAGATTATAATAAAGCTCAGAATTTCGGTCATAAGTCAAGGCTCCACACGGCCAGCCTCGATTTTTATGATGGTTGTAAAATGATGTTGTTAAGGAATTACATGATCTTGAAGTGGCAAAATATATTGCAAATCACATGACCACAGAAAGTTGCAACCAGTCGTAAATGTGAGCAGTTACCAAGCGCCTGAAATGTGATCACATGACTATGAGGAGTCAATCATAACTTCAAGGAAGGGTCATAAGTAGCTTTTAAAAGTCTGAACCAACTTTGAACCAACTAACTGCCTGTATGACAATAGTGGGATTAACTCAAGTCATGTGAGAGTTAACATGTTAGCTACGTGTCTTCACTTACTTTGAAGTTTGTTAGCAACTGCCAAAAAATGAGGGGAGGGAGACATTTGAGAGGGGAAGTGGTTTGAAGGTGAGAAAGAATGTGATGGGAAATGAGGAGTAGAGACACTGATAGAACATAGACAGAACCAGAGGTGTGAAGACGAGTCATCTTCCCACTTCCAGGACGTTGAGCATGGGAATGGCATTTATGAGGCTACCTGGTTCTCAAAGCGTCTGTGGACACCCTGATTGGCCTGGGAGACTCTGGAGAGAGGGTGCTGGCACTCGGGAACACTTTAAATATGTATTTTTGTGTGGGTTTTTCTCAGAGTTTTGTCTTAACCATGCTGCATTCAGAATCCCTAATAAAAGTACCTTTCCTCTATAGTCTGTGTACTCAGGAATCATTCTTTCCTTGGGAATAACTGGAACCAGTCTGACGTAATATATATATATTTATTTCTGAATTTCATCTTTAACAGTGAGGCAATTCCAATCAATCTTTATTTAACTTTCTCTAAGGTATCATCTATAGACAAAGCATAATTTTTCAATCACTGAGCAATGCTTAGGATACAGAAAAAAATGTTCATAGTCTGCTGACTTAATTTGGAAGTAGTTTATGGAAGTCAATAGGGTTTAATTCTGATCATTTAATTATTTATTTATACTTATAGGTGACTCACTTAAGAAGTCAAGGTCTTTTAGAACAACATTACAGTAAAACCTTGGATTGCGAGTATAATTGGTTCCGGAACCATGTTTGTAACCCAAACCACTTGTATATCAAAGCAAATTTTCCCATAAGAAATCATGGAAACTCAGATGATTTGTTTCAAAGCCCTCTTCACTCTCCCTTCTTCTCTCCCCTCTCCTTCCCCTTCCTTCCCATGATTTGTGCCAGTCAGTTGTTCCCTTTGCCATAGAACAGCTGATTGGCTGTTCCCATTTATGGACCTCAGTGGGCCCCCTCAACTGGGCTCTGCTACACTCGTAATGCAAGACATCCCTCATTTTAAAATGTATTTAAAATGTTTGCTCGTCTTGCAAAACACTCACAGACCAAGTTATTCGCAATCCAAGGTTTTACTGTAGTAACAGCTACATAATTAAGCATACTACATTTTTATGGTTAGATAGTGTTGTCAGTGCAGTGGACATGAATTTGGGCAAACTCTGGGAGACAGTGGAATATGGGGGAGGGCTGTTGTGCTGAAGTCCATTGGGCCACAAAGAGTCAGCAGAACTTAGCAACTGAAAAGATGCTTTACAATTTCTATGCCCTTAGGTCGAGCTTGAAGTATGAAAACAATGCCTGTGACACATGATAAAAAGTAGTAATTGTAATAAAGACAACAAATGACAATCCATTCTAAACCTAAGTAGGCAATCCAAGTATTAGCGGTGATGAAATGCTTAGCAGAACAACAGCATCTTCTTGAAAGCCAAGAAGTAGAAGTACAGGTTGTCCTTGATTTACAGCAGTTTGTTTAGTGACCGTTCAAAGCTACAATGACACTGAAAAAAGTGACTTATGACCATTTTTCACATTTGCGACTGTTGAAGCATCCTCATGGTCATGTGATCAAAATTCAGACACTTGGCAACTGGTTTGTATTTATGACGGTCGCACTGTTCCGGGGTCATGTGATTACTTTTTGAGAACTTCTGACAAGCAAAATCATTGGAGAGGCTAGACTCACTTAACAACCATGTCACTAAATTAACTGCAGTCATTCCCTTAACAATGATGACAAGAAAGGTTGTAAAATGGGGCAAAGGTCAGTTGACAATTTTCTTACTTAGCATCAGAAATTTCAGGCTCAGTTGTGGTCGTAAACCGGGGACTACCTTTATATATAAATGGAGAGCAAACCCCACTCCCTTCTAGCCCTGATGAGTGATAGTTGATGGTATCAAAGGTCACCAAAAGGATCAGAAGGAATTCACACTCTCATCAAGTCCTGGTGAAAGATTATTCCTCAGTTCCAATTCTGCCCCTTGTATGAGACTGAAACTAGGTTTTAAAGGGTCTACCAAACCCATATCTTGTACAAAACCACTATTTCTAGCCTCCTCTGAAACTAAGTCTCCTACATTGTTCAAAATGTTCCACAAATTTGAGATTGTTTCGTAGAACAGCTAAATCGAGAGTTGGCTTCTTTAAAAAGGGGCACACCACGGACTCTTTCAAGATAGCTCACACAACCTCCTAGCTTGGTGACACATTAATTGCCTCCTAAATCCAGCTCTTTATAATCCTACCAGCTGCACAGACAAGGCAGGTGAGTCATACGAGTGACTGAGTTTCTGCTGCAGACAGCTTCATCGATATCAGTGGTCTCTAACCTATGACACGGGTTCCAGAGGCGGCACTCAGAGCCCTCTCAATGGGAACACGGGCCATTGCCCCAGCACAAATTTATTTACTAGAAAGCCAGAGGAATGCGGAATTGCCCTCCCCTTCCCTAGGTGCGCCTGAGGACATTTCTGACATCATTCGCCTCTCTGCCCAGCAGCTTAATGGAAACACTTCCTTCCTCCCCTGTCTGAGGTAATGCCAGTGGCTCAAATGCGGTGCGGAGTCTGTGGCGAAGGTGAGAGACGAGAGGAGCTAGGTTGGAGATGATCATAGCTCACAGTGGGCTGCAGAAGCTGGGGTAGGCCGCCAGAAGGGCTGTGGTGAGCTCGTGTACAAGGGGGGGTCACCGATGGCCACGGGGGTGTGTGTTGCCATTTTGGCACTTTGTGATAAATAAGTGTCTTTTGGGTTGCAGTTTGGACACTGTCTCTAAAAGGTTCGCCACCACTGATCTATACCCTGAATCAGTTCAAAAACTCCCAGATAGACTTGCAGGATATGACCCTTTCGAAGTGAAATCGGACTACGAGCAGATATGAAGTACTTTCTACAAAAAATA
Source organism: Pareas carinatus (assembly GCA_032468095.1). NCBI lineage: Eukaryota > Metazoa > Chordata > Lepidosauria > Squamata > Pareidae > Pareas > Pareas carinatus. The sequence continues at coordinate 13,791 of JANHFO010004464.1, forward strand.
ATAATATTTGCAGCATCACAGTGGCATCTTCATACCTGGCTTTTTCTAAAAAGCTTACCCTGAACAGGAGTCTGCAGATGGGATAAGGGCAGAGAAGTAAATGGATTGAATTCAAGAGAGAGCTAAAGTGGGGGGAAATTTTGAAAGCAAAAAGATGTCATAGCAAGGACATGAGAAAGAGGTGGAGCTTGTTTATATGGCAGTGTGATGTTGCTTTTATCATTTTGACCCATTGAATTTTGCAAATGCCTCTGGCTGCGTGTCTCATTGATTTTAGTTGAAATGAGGAGGGATTAGTTTTGGCTCGGTGGTGTTCTTTTCCCTTATTTCGCAAATTTAAGCAATAGTACGATATAAAAAATGTCTCCGGCTAAGAACAGAACTGGATTGCACAATGAATTTCCGAGCAGCAAAATATGGTTTCTGAGTAGCTCAAAAACCACTATTTTTATTATTTTTTCTTTAACAATTCTTGACAAGATGCACAAGTCTACCTTCAGAGGTTATGATCTGCTGTGATCCTGCAGATTTGTTGGTTGTGGTGTGGCAGTGTCAGACTTTGTATTCTAAGGAAAGAATCTCCCTGTACAAACAATTGAATTGGGACATACAGTATATGAAAATAGACAAAAGGCCTGCATGGAGAAGGAGATTATTCAGCCCACTCCAAGAAAGCGAAAATAAATTGAAAATTTGTGGTGATGTAAACCATACGTACCCCATAAATTGCAACCAGATTGCAGGAAAGATCAACCGCTTTCCAGCTAATGTTGCCAATTAGCTGGGCAATCATCTCTGGGCTGTATTCATTTGTTTATATGTATCATTCCCAAACTGATGCCCTCCAGATGTGTTAGAACTCAGTTCCATAAGAACACTTACTGATGTTGGTTTCTAACCATGCTGGCTGTAGATTATGAGAGATGAGTTTCCCAGCTTGAAGAAGGTGGCTAAATATCTTTCAGAGCCATCCAGGGCCCATTTGCATTCCTGTTTATTATTACTATTACTATTGCTATTACTATTGCTATTACTATTACTATTACTATTACTATTACTATTACTATTATTTTACTATTACTATTACTATTATTTTACTATTACTATTACTATTATTTTACTATTACTATTACCATTACTAATTATTTTACTATTACTATTACTATTATATAATGCTTAACGGTGCTTTACAGCACTCTCTAAGTGGTTTACACAGTCAGCATATTGCCCCCCAAAATCTGGGTCGTCATTTGACCGACCTCTGAAGGATGGAAGGCTGAGTCAACCATGAGCCAGTGGGAATCGAACTGCTGAACTTTTGATGGCTGATGGCAGATGGCAGTCAGCGGAAGTAGCCTGCAGTGCTGCTTTTAACCACTGCACCATCCTGGCTCCTAAAAAACATTAAAACACAGGACAGTATTTCTCAGCTTCGGCAGTTTGAAGATGTGTGGACTTCAATTCCCAGAATTCCCCAGCCAGCTCTGAAGTCCACAGATCTTCAAACTGCCAAGGCTGAGAAACACTGAGATAAGAAAGGAAGCAGCTGCTGGTGCTCCCAGATGGAAAGCTTTCAGCTGTTACCCATCAAAAGACATTGCACAATTTTCAGCTTTTATAAGGAATCAAATTATGAGTGGGAGGGAATGAAAATAAAATGGACAGGAAATATACATATTTAACAAATGGAAGTCTCACATTGATCTCCTTTAAAAATCCTTGATTAAAAAAACCTCTTAAGATGTGGGGCAAGGGTGTCAAACACAATCTCATTGAGGGCCACCTCAGTCTTACGGCTGCTCTCAAAGGGCCAGTTGCATGTCAGACTATGCCTCATGCAGGTAGTCCTTCGACATATGGCCACAATGGAGCCCAACATTTCTGTTGATAAGTGAAACATTTGTTAAGTAAGTCTTGTCCCATTTTATGACCTTTCTTGTCACGGTTGTTAAGTGAATCATTGCAGTTGTTATGTTAGTAACATGGTTGTTAAGTGATTCTGGCTCCCCTGTTGACTTGGCTTGTGAGAAGGTTGCAAAAGGGAATCCCATGAGCAAGGAACACTGCAACCGCCATAAATAGGAGCCATTTGCCAAGTGTCCAGATTTGAGTCATGTGATGATGGGGATGCTGCAATGCTTGTAAGCGGTCATAAGTCAGTTTTTTCAGTGCCGTTGTAACTTCGGTCACTAAACGAACTGTTGTAAGTCAAGGACTATCTCCATAAAATGATAATAATAAATAACCATGTCATTTGATAACAATCATATATTGAGGGCTAAATGTCCTTATTGAGATATTTTTCTGTTACACTGGCTGAAATTGTAACACAACCCAACTCTTCACTTAATCTGAGCAATTGCAAATCTGCAAATTCACTGTACAAATGAAGAGCAAATCCCAAAGTTCTGTTGAAAGAAATGCAATGGCGAAGAATTTTATATTTTAGCCTGCGGCAGCTAAACCGACTCAGAGGGAACAATCCTGCCTTCGCTGTGTCTTGGATCGAGACGGTGTCCCCTTCGCACCTCCTCAGAGGGAACAATCCTCCCAACGCTCTGCTTTCGATCAAGCACCCAGCCCTGCCCTCAAGCTCCCAGGGCACCAGGTCCCCGCAGCCCCGCCTAGCTCCTTCCCACTTCCTTCTCCCTAGAGGCTGTTGCTGCTTTGCTCACGCTCAACTTCCCTGGCTGAAAGAAAGCCGAGGGGTGGTGGGACGCCTCCAGGATGGGGCTGCTGCTGGTGGTGCCACCACGAGGTGAGGCAAGGCAGGTGGCGGGGCTGGGGTACTCGGGCTGCAGGGCCCTGAGGTGCGCGAGTGCTGTACAGGTGGTGCGGAGCCAAGTGCAGCTTATTGCACATGCCCTGGGTTCTCATCCAGCTGGCCATTGCTGCTAGCCAATCAGCAGCTAAGGGGCCAACAAACTACAGCCCCTGTATGGTCCCGTGTGCTTACCCAGGGGGAGCACCTGACCAGGGTGGGCCGGGTTTGAGGCAGCGGTGAAAAAATGCTGCTTTGGCCCAGTAGGAAATCCTGGAACAGCCCCTCCTCCCCAACCCCTAGGACAGTTTCCACATCCCACCCTGGACACAGGACTCAGATCTTTTCCTCTTTTTTTCTGCTTTGCTATCCATCTGGTTGGATGAGGCGCTCTGGAGAACCCAAAAACATTTGGTTATCTTTGAGCTGCCTTAATAACAGTATCCACGTAAAAAAAAAATTAGGTTTTGATGTATTTTTTTTTACTCTTAGAACCAACAAGAGTAACTTTTCCTTTTGTATCGTATTTACTCATGATAAGAGCTTTGAGACTTGAGGCCCAATAAAAAGGGCAGAAGCCGCAGCTCTGTTATAGGGGGAGGAGAGGAGGGGGGTCCCCCAGGGAAACAGTATGTAAACAAAGACCAGCTCTGTAGCCTTTAGACCTCGCTTTCGTCCTCTTTTCTTGCCTGGATCTCAGGTGGAATTAAAAGGATTAAAACTGAGAGTAAATGAGGCGAGTGTGCAAAATGACTCCTTTCTCAACCAAACGGCATGTTCCGTGCTGGGGAAATGAGATACACATTTAAATCTCATCCATCCACCGCCTGTGGCCACCAACGTGTACCTGCCTACTTAGCCCAAGGGTTAATTAATTGAGGCTTCAATGCACTATTGCAAGAGCATTATTGCATTTGATACTCTACATCTGTGATTTAAAACTCTTTCAGTCCCTTGTCAGCAAGGGAGGGCTTTAACTAGGAAATTAGCATTCAGATAAGGGTATGGTCTATTTGCTTCTGAAAGGAAGGAAATATTAAGGATGCTGGTGCACAAACCACACTATAATATTCTATCCCATCATGGATAGGACTCCTGAGCCCAGCTTCCCGAGGGGGCGGGACTGTAGCACCAAGAAGGGGGACATCTAAAAATGGCTCTGGAACCTCCAGAAGAAACCATTACACGTAGGAAGCAAACTACCAAATGCACTGAAACAGATGACAATACCGTTTAATTTATATGAAAAATACTTTGACCTTACCTTGGCTTCCAAATGCATAATTATTCAAGTGTAACGTTTTGGCATTACTCTGATGGCTTTATATGCAAGTTGGTTACCAGTGAAGTGAGGATATGGGAATACTCTGCTTCCCTTTTTTGCTTTTCTTTCTTAGGAATCGGAAAACGTAAGATTTTTACCTCACGGCTCGATCTCAATTTTGTATACTAGACAGGTATGTCCACTCAGCTGCTAAAATACATCATATATTTTTCAACAGATTATTTAAAAATGAAGGTTTATTATAAAATGTGAAAACTGGCTGATCAATCAATTAGCTGTCTGATGGGTGGAGTGCTGATACAAGCACTTGGACGGCACAAGCAGTGTAACCATTTTGCAAAGCACCCGAAACATTTTGAAATGTCCCGCATTTTTTCAAAGATGGCTTGGGGATCAGTGGGATGTAACCAGTTCTGTCCATCTGGAAACAGAAGATTCTTTACCTACCAAGCAGATCCTTTTCATGTGCTCCCAAACATACGTTGGGACCAATTTCTCAAACTGAAACCCCAGAATGTAATGTATGCAATGCAACGTTACACTGAATGTAGTCTATAACAAAGCAAACAAACCCCCCAGCAAAGATAATTTTCCATATGCTCCCATATGAATAAATGTGGTTAGTTTTGCAAGGTCTGTTTTCTCCACAACCCACATATCCTCTCCTTTTTCACCATTAAGATTGGCAGCTTCCAGCTTTAATTAGAAATAACAATTGTTTCTTGTTAGGGTGACTCTTGGTTTCATTAAACAGAAATTATTGAACCAGAATCAACCTAATGTGCCCCCCTTCTCAAAACCATCATTGGACTCATCCATCTTGGATGAGTCAGCCAGCCTTTAATCTACCATTTATTGGCAAAGTTATAGAACTCTCAACTACATTTTTTTTCCAGGTAGAGCTTTAAGCCTGGATATGGAACAGGGATTATTCTTATGAATGACTTGCAGCAGGACTTTGGAGAGCCTTCTGGTTCCTGGAATTCCTGGATATCTGCTGAAAAATGGGCTACCGGATGCAGAAATAAAAGCCCAAAATGAA
>JANHFO010004464.1:22234-34141 GCA_032468095.1 Pareas carinatus
TCACCTTTTAAGTTGCATTACTGAAATAAATGAACTTTTGCACGATATTCTAATTTTTTGAGTTTTACCTGTATAACATTCAAAAGATGCTATGCGATAGTAAATGCTACAGATATTCTGGCTGATAGAAATAAAGCATTATTCATATCTTACCCGTAGTATTTTGTTACTTAAAGCAGAGATGTACAAATTCACAAGGATTTCAGAGCAGGTGAGGCTCACAAAAGACTTGGCCACATTTGTTGCTAATGAATTAGAATATATAATGCAACAAAAGGGTAAAATATTAAATGCATGACTGAAGAATAATATAAATTACATGTGGATGTAGTGAAATATAAATGAAATGAAAATTTGTTTTTATCTGGGGCTACCCAACACCTTTTGGAGGACCCCTCATTGTATGTCAGTCAATGATTAAGTGCAGTCTCTGTGATCTAGAAGGAGCAGCTCCCATCTTGGAATCTCTCTCTATAGTCCTAGAAAGGAAATCAAGATTATTCTATGAAATCCTTAGGAAAAGCTCTGAATTTATTTCCAATTCCCCCCATCTCCTCTTCTTGTCAGTCTGTTAGAATACACAGTAACTTAATGGCAAGCAGATTTTGTTAGCTATTAATCTTAGCGCATTGTTTAGCCATTGCAAATGAAGCTTTTTACATTGTACAATGACATTAAAATTATAATGTCCTCAGAATATGCTCTGTTTGACAGAGGTCAGAAATTTAAACAGGAGCTTCTGCTTGGAGCTGTGTGAAATAAATGGTGGGTGCAGAAAAACAATGCATCTCCTCATTGCTTTTGAGTAATAAGAGTCTTCATTCCATTTATGGTTCAGGCAAATAGAAATGTCATAGATGTGTCTGTATTCACTTTCATAGCAAAAATGAAAACGGGAAGAGATTCAGGAAAATAAACTGATAGACCTTGGACAGCACACTCTTTCTCTGAGATCTCTGCTTTCTTTTTTTAGGGCAGAGATGGTACCAAGGTCTGCTTGCCTCCTGCTTATTACAAAAGCTACATAATGTTGTACCTGGCAGATCTAGAAGAGGCATCATAGGAACTTCTCACCGATCCCATGCTGCTTGGCAAATCGACCTTGATATTCCAAAGACTCCCATACAGAATTTTGATATTTTCTTTTGTTGAATCATAAATCTACTCCACTTTGGGTACTGAATGAAGTCATCTTCATACAGAACATCTTTATATGGAATATTAAACTATTTGGGCTGGCGTATGTGAAACCGTTTCTTACCCTTACTCCACATAGCTCCTTAGCCACTCTTCCCATCAATTTGCTCAATTCTGAAGTACCATTACAATTAGTCTCAAGTTCCAGTTTGAAATAGGGGCCAGTTAGTGTATCAAGTGCACATAGAACACTAAGCAAGCGCTGATAATATCAAATATTATTGCCTTCCATGGAAGATCTGTATATTGAGCTGGTCAGAAGGAAGGCTGAGAAGATATCTGCAGACCCTTCACATCCTGGACATAAACTGTTTCAGTTCCTCCCCTCAGGATGGTGCTACAGGGCATGGCAGGCCAAAACAACTAGACAGAGGGACAGTTTTGTTCTTCAGGCCCTCACTCTGCTGAACACTTAATTCTCACAGTACTATCTAATGTCTATGTGTGTTTGTATGGGTAATATGGCTGTAGATTAGTATTTATCCTTATTATTATTCTTACTCCCCCCTTATTGGTATTGTTATTATGATGATTATCATTATTCTATTACTTTGCATGTACATTGAGATCTTCTGCACTAGAGACAAATTCTTTGTGCCTAATCACACTTGGCCAAATAAAGTATTCTGTTCTGTATACAATTAATTCTCACAACACTGTCAAACTACCTAGTAAGGCTATATTACTATTATCCTCATCTTTCCTATTACCCATTTTCTTGTTTTGTATGACAATCACCTTGTTGCTTGTAACTTACAATTTATATTGTTCTATTTAATATCCTACTGTGACTTATCTTGATTGCTTATTTAGTATCCTATGACTATCACTGAGTGCTGTATCTTATTACTTATAAATGAATCCATTTTATGATTGTGGTCATAATTTATCACTTGTAATTTATAAGTACATTGAGAGCTTATGCACCAGAGACAAATTTCTTGTGTCCAATCACACTTGGCTAATAAAGCTATTCTATTCTATTCTATTCTATTCTATTCTATTCTATTCTATTCTATTCTAGAATATAAAGTCAAGATAGTGCACTGGGCATTTACCAAACTTGTTTAAGAATGAAAAAAAAGGAAACCTAAAAGAAGAGTGTGATGGTTTGGCAAAGGAAGAAAAATAGAGTGGAAAAAGACAGAAAACACAATGAGGAGAGAGGGAAATAGTGGGGAGTTAAAGTGCTTGTATATTTGAGAGCCTCACAGGGCCCTGCCCTACTACTCATGATTAGAATCTGCCCGGCTTCCTATCTTGAACGTGTCAGAATATATTCAGGCCCTAAACCTATCCCATTTCTACTCACTGAAGTCTAGTGGAGAAGAAATAAGGGAATGCTGGCCCCCTCAGTCTCCAATGACCATAGACAGCATCTCTAATCATGCAATGGTTAAAGCCAGGTTCTTCCACCAAGGAGAGGTTTCTGAGGGCAGACTCTGCAAAATCCATTTGTGTGTGCGTATACGCGTGTCCAGGACACAAAAACAGGTTCAGCTACGGTCTTGAGTTGTAAAGGTGCAATAATAATACTCCACTTTTACAAATCTGCTTTTAAAGTAAAAAAAATACAGTTAAGGAAACATTTTGAAGATATTAGGAAGAGTGCTTTGTTCTATAAAATTACTTTTCTGAATGCAAAACGCATGTAGAAAATGAACCCTGCATAATGGAAAGAATGGTGAGTGAAGAGAAAGGATCTGTTGACATTGGAAAGAAAACAGCCCTCAAATGCACCTTTGTGCCGTCCCTTTTGCTCAGGGTGACCACCTTGACGAGGAAAGCGCATTGGCAGGTGCCTCATAATGTGTTGCTCTTCTCTTTTCTACTCTCTGGTGTCATCAGGCAGGCCAGGAGGTGAATTATTGCAATTTACTAATATTACATGCACTTAGTGAAATGGAGGTGCTTGAGAAGAAAACATTAAAGGTAAATGATGTACATTATAAAGCTTTTTAAAAAAAATAGTTTTAATAAGGGAAGACCATTTTTTGCAGAAAAAGGGACATAATGTGAAATCTCCTCAGAACAGCCATTCTTGGAATCTCAGCAAAGCACTTTACACAACTGACCCAGTTTTGTTTCAGTGGCTAATTATTTTTATTTACCCATAATGTCCTGGGCCTTCAGAAGAGCTGATTTCACCTCTTTCCATTTAGCACAAGCCACAAATGCACAACACAAGAGTTGAGTACCTTTTCCTGCTCTTTGGCTGTCGCTGACTTTAAATAACATCAATTAGACTGGAATTTGTTCCTACGGTTTTGCTCTCCACTTCCTGATGATTCAGTCTAAACAGTTTCTCAAAAGTACCTCTTGCCCTTTCGTTTCTCCACAATATTTTGTTTAATGTCATAGTAAATTGATTCTGGAAGCTCTAAAGAGAAGAAGAGATGCAACCAAACAAGCAGCTCAAGAATAGGAACGAAAAAAATATATGGAGAGATGCTTCAAGCTTTTTGCTTTTTTCCTCGATGAGACATTTCCTATTTGTTAAAAATAAATTAATGCACTACTTACAGTGGCCATTTTTCTTCCTATATCTGTTTCCACCATTAATTATCAGAGGAATGAAAGGACATGCAAAGCAAACCTTAAACAATATGAATAAAGGAGAAGTCAGGATGAATAGACTCTACCCATCACTCTCCCATCTCCTTCAAAAGTAGACTTGCACAAAGGTCCACAACAATTCTTCCTTGTTCCCTGCTTTTTATTTCTTTCAGAAGACGGAAGATACAAAGATACTGAACTGATGGGTAAAATTTGAGTGGGCTAGGAAAAGTTGTAGAGCTGTAATAGTATTGGTGCTGACATTTCACTTTGTAGATAATTTGATATTGTTCAAAAACCATTGGACAAGACAAGAATGCGTACAGCTCATTGTTGACTAGAATCACAAAGATTTAATATAGGCAGTGAAAAATTCAGCTAGGGAGTCTAAATTGACCCTCGGGTTGGTTTGAATTATCAGTTAGTTCCAACAAACTGTGTTGATTCAATTTCATTCAATTTGATTATGATTTAATCATAATTCATATGATTAAAAATGTATTGTATAAAAACGAAGGCATTTCCCCTCTTCTCTCTACTTTTCCCAGAGAGGAAGATCGAATTGTCCTTACCTTAATTCCTCTACTGCTGCAGTTTTACACTAGTGAAAAATATTTCCAGAAAATATATATTATTTATTAATCAAATTTATATGGCTACCCATCTCAAGTGACTCTGGAAGATGAACAAAGTTAAAATGGATGGTTTTCTTAAAGAAATCACCAGAGACAAGTGTAGATTTTTCGGCAATTCAATTCTTTAATGTTACATGATCCAATCTGGATTGGTAACCGGAGTCCATGCTCCTGTCCTTTACCAGAATGTGTTCTCTCTACATATTCCGGTAGAAAGAGGTTTCCCAAGGATGAGTTCCAGTCCAAGTCTGAAAGCTTGGAAGACTAAATCCCTGTCCGGATGACCAACCCAGATTGGATCCTGTAACATTATCCTGGGACACATATATTTGCCTTCATTCATGCATAGTGTCATATTATAATGAACACTCATGAGTTATTATCCCTTCCAAGCCAGTCATTCGCATATGGACAAATGTACCTGTAACTCTGTGTGGTCAAAACAGAGTCATCCTGTAACCAAGAAACCTGCAGGGCCAAGTAATTGCTCAATATCCCAGGAATATATTTCTAAAAATAAGCACACTCCATTTCTTTGTCTGCCTGCAAGTATATGTTGCAGGATTGACAGCAAAAGTAGAGTGCGGTGGACTGGTCCCCCCTCCAGCCTGCTTTTCTCCCGGCGCCACTGAGAAGGGCGCAGTGGACTCAGTCCCCACCCCAGCCTGCTTTTCCCTTGATGCCGCTGCATGGAGCGCAGTGGACTGTCCCCCCTCAGACTGCTTTTCTCCCGGTGCTGCTGAGAGAAGCACAGTGAACTCGTTCTTCCCCCAGTCATATTTTCTCCCGGCGCTACTGCAAGGACCACAATGGACTCTTTCCTCCCCTCAGTCAGCTTTCTTCCTGGTACTGCTGCTATGAGTAGCATCAGGCTGGTCCTTTGCCAACTATTAAAAACAATTAAATTTTCCAAATGTTCTCACGGACCACCAGGATTCTCTCACAGACCACTGGTGGTCTGCAGCCCACAGGTTGGCGACCATTGGTCTAGTCTATCTCCTGTTTCCGATGCGGTCTTTTCACCAGTCGCAAGGAGGTTTCACACTCATTTAGACTCCGATTCAGGTGATTATGAGGATACAGATAAAGCCCCAAGTGGCCTCAACAACTCTTGGAGAGCAAACGACCAACCCTCAGAGTGCTAACAATTGGATGACTGCAAAGAATATAAATCCTTCCATTTTGCACCAGTCCGTTAGAACTGAACAAACTGCTTGGATGAGAAGTGGAACATTTTTAAACAAAAAAACCAAGAAAGTCCACTTGCCTTTTGGAAAAAGCATCTTAAGGACCACCCTGACCTGGATAATTGAGAATCTCCATAGACATTTATGAACCCATTTAAGAGGACTGTGGAAGTTGCTGAATGGTGTCAAGAAGTAAAAAATGGTGACACAATCAAGGGAACAAAGCTCCACTCCTTTTTAGGAATATGGTGCATGTGCAGCACACCACAAAAAAGGTAAGCATTTGATCCCATGATCTCCTCCAGTTTCTTGGCTATTTTGATTGCCCCTCCCCCTTGTGGAAGCTGTTTTCAGATTAAATGAGAGATGCTTTGCCTTACAGGTAGTCCTCAACAGGTAGTGACTTCCAACTAATCCTTGCACTCATGACCATCACAGCATCTCCACAGTCATATGATCAACATTTGGGCACTTGGCCACCAAAATGTACTTAAGACAATTGGGGTATCCTGGGATCCAGTGATTGCTATTTGCAACCTTCCCAGCCAACCTCTGACAAGCTAAATCAATGAAGCAAACCGAATTTACTTAACAGCTGCATGATTCAGTTGACTCCAATGAGATGTTTAACAGCCATGGCAAAAATGATCATAAAACTGGGAGTGACCCTTAGCAATGGCAATGCTGGTCCCAATTTTGGTTGAAAGTCAAGGACTATCTCGTATGGAGTTCACAGTTTGCTTTGAGCAAAGAAATACTCTCAGTCATCATTCCTGGAAAAGGGAACACCAGTGCAAACTATTGGTGTAAAAATAACCACAGAGTGTAATCCTAAATGTTCTGTGGACTTTGTTGAGATATATTGAAGATGGGAAAGAGGACAGGGGATGAATGTATTGTCCCTGAATGAACCAACAATTCAAATCAGAAAATGTGATGCAGTTATGCTGCTAATTCTCCTGGTTGCACAAACTGTTCTCCAATTAAACCAGAATAATTCACCACAGTGGAAGAGAGAGAACCTGCCTGCCTGCCTTCCATCCTTCCTTCCATCTATCCATCCTTCCATGCTTCCTTTCCTTCCTTCTCCTTTTCAACATTTCTCTGTGTGTTTGGTGAGGACGAGGAGGATTGGGCAGTGAATTTTGCATAGAAGAGATCAGTCTGTTAAACATGCGCAAATGGCGTCACAGAAGGAAATTTGCAGCTGTCCATCCCAGCCTGGAGAGATGAATGGCAGAAAGAAGGAGCCTATTTGAATACTGATGTGGCCCTCACTTTCTTCCATTTCCATTAATGACATGCTCATCAAGGGCAAACAATGGGACCGGCTGCCGGCTCCTGTCACACTGTGTGGGTGCCGGGAATGCCAGGCTGTCATCCTAGGGCTGCATTTAGAGACCTGCACGCTAATAAGAAGTGCTCGGTGCCATCAATGCAGACAGGTGCTTCCGAGGCTGGGACATGCTCCATTCCCTTCTCCTGTAACCCTCCCTCGACAGACACCATGAAATGCACAAATTAGCAGCCCCATCCTGCTGGGCGGCTGCTGTTGATGGTGAAAGCAGAAAATCAAGTTGTCACCCAGGGTGCAGCTCTGAAGTCACCATCTCATTTCTGTCTGGGTGCCCTATAATAGCAAATGCCAGAGTGTTGGATGGATGGGCATCCATTAATCCTTTATGTTAAGGTCCAGATGCAGGCTGGCCAGAGAATTAGCAGCAGTGTTTTCCCCCTTGGGTGATTTGTAGGAAAAGCACGCCTTGGGCAAAAGCCAATGGTGTGGGAGACCCCTCTCCCTTAATGGGTTCCCCTCCTGTACTGTCAAAGGAACCCCCGTGCAAGATTTTCCTGTGACCGGATCAGTATGGATTTCTGTTTGTTTGCTTGTGTCCCGGTTACTGCAATGGATTGCCTTTAGTCACAAGAATAAACCGATAAACTCAATGGTGAATTTAATCAAGGAAATGTACTGATTTCTAATATTCTTTCTCCTCTAAAAGGAAAGGAGGAAAAGGGCAATTTTCTCTTTAATTGGATTTTTTTTTGCCTAATATAGTATATAGCCAAATTTTTTTACTTATTTCAGAGTCTAGGATATGGCCTAAAAGGTGTTGAAATCAATTTGCCTACTTAACACATTTTTCATACAATGAGGTTTTTTTTGCTATAATACTGATGGAGCCTACACTGAAATGCTTTGGTGTGTGTGTGTGTGTCTGAATTGAAATGATTCATTCTCGGGTAATTTCTTCTCATGTGATCTTATCAGCTAAAACAAAACTCTTATCTTCAGCATTTGTAATAAGAAAGTAAATAAAATTTAAAAATGTGATCTATAGAATTACCTGAGAGAGAGAATCTTTGATTTTACATGTTTTAACTCCTCCAATAATTATTACCCATCTTAAAACGTTTCTGCTGAGTTCCTGCTTAATTTGAAAAAACCACTAACGCTGAACATTTCTGGGGGGAAAAACATAGGAGGACCTGTCAGAGACACTGGGTACATCAAGTCTGGAGAAGAAAAGGCTACGGGAGACCTGATCTGAATCTTCAAATATCTGAAGAGCTGCCATGCAGAAAAAAGGAAGAATTGTTTAGAGCTCTTGCAGAAGAAAATACAAGGAACAGTGGGTTGAAATTGCAAGGAAGTGGATTTTGTTAGGACATCAGAAAAAAAATTCCTAGAAGTAAGAGATGTTCAACAATGAGACTATTTTGAGAGATGGTGGCCTCTCCTTGGTGGAAATCCTTGAACAGAGGCTAGAGGGTTATATTAGTGGATTTCTACATGGAGCAGGAAGGGTTGGACTGGCTGGGGAATTCTGGGAGTTGAAGATCTTAAAGTTGGCATATTGAGAAACACTGGACAAGATGCTGCCCAAGGTCCTTCCAAACATTACATTCTAGGATTCTGTGATGAAATAGAGCTTTGGGGCACCAGCGACCGGTTCTGTGGAGGTACGTTTTTCTGCGAACTGGAGGAGACATGGTTTCATGTACTGCCTGGATCCTGTAAATGGGCTTTGTTTGTTTGGGCAGCCCTGGTTTCTGGCTTGCCGTGGACCAGTTCACGGACCGGGGGTTGGGGACCCCTGAAATAGACCGTTTATTTCTCAAACAGAGTTCAGTGTTGATAACTGCCTCATGCACAAGTATACAAATTTGTTCATATGCCCTACCATGGTGCCAGAGATAAATAATAGAGAGGCTCAATCCTTCAGAGTGAAAAAAAAATTAATGACATAATGGGCATAGAATTCTTACATAAAGCAGGAAGAGTAACAAAATTTACAACATAAAACCCCCTCCTGTCATTTTTATAGTAATACTAAACCACTTTATTGAATTTATGAGTGCATAACTGAAGAATGTAACTTGAATTAGAACCAACTTGGAAGGATAATATCATCTATAAACCTTTTTTCTATTAGCCCCTTCTTTTATTCTTTTATTCTTTTTTTCTTCTTTAAGCCAAAGACAAATTATTGTCTTCATGATCCACCCTGGACTCCAGTTTATAATACTCTTAGACATTTTCTCTTTCTAGCCTGAAATGAGTAAAATATAACAAATTGGTATGATTTAGAGTTAAATAAACTTCTTATAAAATATGCAGCGTGATTCTCACAAAAGAAATGGCGCAATTCTCCTTTGATCATGATTATGGCATGGTGTGACAGAAAAAGGAAAACCATTTCAAACAGTTATAGAAATCTAGAAAAAAAATAAAAATTTGAGCAAAACACATTTCAGTAAATGGAAAGTAAACCTGGCTTTTCATATGGGAACCTAGGACTCTGTTGTTAAACACCCAGGGGCTGTTTTATATCTAGAGCTATTATATTTGTGGCCAATTTTGTAAATGAACAATTGTGAAAGTGGGAAATGGACATAATGCACCAAGGGCGGATGCTTTACCATGTTTTTCAATCCGGTTTTATTCCTTGTGTCCCCAAGGAATTTTCTGAAGGGGTGATAAAATAAAATGGGTGAAACAAAGCCATAAGCCGGTTAAGTCTGAAAGACATGTCATCTCATCTAAAAAGAAGAAACGGACCATTTCCACACATAGAGCTGACAGCAACGCCTGAGCTAGCAATACTGCTATTCCGTTTGATTTATAGAATAATGGGGTGACAAATGATGACAAAAATAAACTTTTACTGCACTGAACTGCTCCTTTATTTATGAAATTTGGCCAAGTAGTGAAATCTTTTATCTGCAAGTTGTAACACGGACTGGAAACGAGCGATTATGGTGTGGTAATAGTAATCCAGTGATGGAGGCAGAGTCAGTTGGAAATGGATTGAAGTAAAATAACTATCGCACCGTGATAAATGTGAACAGTGCTTTGCTGACAGATGATCTAACAGGTGTTCATAACAACTATATAAGAGGATTTATTTATGACCAGCCACAGCCACAGCATTGTAAATCAACTTCAGCAGCTGCACGGCACTGAAACCAGAGTCCCCTGATGCAGGAACGTTGAAAGAACCTGAAGAACACAATTCACTCTAGAATCCTAATCACCAAATCACCTTTTTAAGGCAATTACACCAGACTGCAGAAATCAGAAATTACTTTCAATTACTCAAAAGTTTAGCTGGCAACTTTTCCCAAAGAAAAACACAAACAAATCAAAATAACACCCGCTCACATACAGGACTCCCACAAATTAATCGCTGGACGGCACATTTTTAAAAGAAGTTGGCAAAGAATATTTTATGGAACTTAAATCACAGCTGACAAGATCAACTCTATTTATATGTTTATATTTATTTATAGTTCATATTTTTAAACCACTCATCTTCCTCAAGGAGGGGCACTTGGCAGTGTACAATATAATTAAACCAATAAATAAAATGTATAAAAATCAAAATTAAAATTAAAAATTAAGCTAGAGTTAAAATTTAGAATGATAGAATAATGTCAATTAAACATCAAAAGGGCTGGGGAAGAATCCTGCAATGGCCATTTAACTTTGGAATAAAATTCTAACTCTTATCATATCAAACTATCACATTATAGCACAATTTGGAGCCCAAGAAGCCAATGGACTCTTTCACCATCCTACAGACTCCAGATATATTGAGATTTTAAACACCCACAATTTCCAGTTATGGTTGCAAATTATGGGAAGCCAGTGTATCACATCTAGAGAACATCACACTCATTAAGTCTCAGCTAAGAATGTCCATTTTCATGATAAATGTTTGGATGCTTTAAATTTATCAACCACGTCTTCCCCTTCCTAAATCTGATTTTTTTTTCCTCCTGTGGACATTGGTTGTGAACTTACCTTTGCCATTTGTGGATCAGGTTCCACAAAAAGCAGGTCCAATTGTGTTCCAAGTAAGGACCTCTCAGCTCAGGGATCAAAAAACAGACTCCAGATACAATAAAGCAACTTCTGTTTTTTGGTAGACTACAGCCAACAAGTACATGGCTGATGCAATATTTAGTTGCCCGAAAATTAACTAAGAAACTAAGAAAATTTATTTTGCAAATACTAGTTGAAAAAAGTGATTTCGGTTTCTCACACCACAAAAAGGATTAAGACAATGTCTCTTCTAAGAAAGTATCTTGGAATATATGAAGGAAAATAAATTTATCATAAAGGAGTTCAAATAAGATGGAAAAACACATCGTACAATTCTCCAGTTCTCAAATGAGCATATGTTCTAGACTTAGTTGTGCCTTTTGGCTAGGTAGTCTGATCTGTTATTTATTTATTTATTTATTTAAAACATGCACATGATCACTCAACTTATACCAAATTCTGGATGGCTCACAACCAAAAGATAAAATGACATCTATTTACAAGAAAAATATTGAAATCACAATTATTAAAAGAAATTGACTTACAAACTTACAAACTTTGGCATGATCAAAGATGTGAAGAACCCCAAGCTTGTTTAATTGGTTTTGGAAGAACACGTTACTTCATTGGACCATTTTGATTCTCAGTTTATTATTTGGCCTTAAATGTTTAGGTCCCTCTGCTTAGGTGACTGCATATTCAATCTTTGGACTGACATGATGTCGACTCTTGTAAGATTTCACATCCCAGAGAAATGATTCTATGGAGTCCTTGGTGCTCTCCGAGTTCATTTCAAGACATTTTATTACCTGACTAGGTAACATCATCAGTGCTCCTCAGAGTGCTCCCCAATGCTCTTTAGACCAGAGGTCTCCAACCTTGGTCCCTTTAAGGCTTGTGGACTTAAACTCCCAGAATTCCTCAGCCAGCTATGCTGACTGAGGAATTCTGGGAGTTGAAGTCCACAAGCCTTAAAGGGACCAAGGTTGGAGACCTCTGCTTT